>JAJOZX010001674.1:42500-177500 GCA_023014485.1 Bathynomus jamesi | reverse complement strand
TGATACCTCGCGACATACCGTTCAAGCGCCACTAAGACCCAGTTTCTCGCAGTTGTGAAGCACTAAAAATAATGGCATGCTTTATAGTAAAAAGCGGGAGAATACAGTGGAACCTCAAAATGGCCAAGTACTACTAAAATCAAGTTTTAATAGTTTCTTTACATTCCACAATAACTTTTACTTCAAGCAGCGATTTTTGATGTCTCCCGATGCGGGTTTGAGCCCCAATGGTTCTCAATTTGTAATTCCCAATTTCCCTTTGGGATTTTTCCCCCCTTGTCATTTTATATATATATATATAATATATATATATATATATAGTGTAACAAAAGTCCGTACTCATCAATACAAAATAAATATCCTGCGAGTAAGGACTTTTGTTACACCCTGTATATTTCTCCCTTCTGACCGAATTCTTCAGAACTGAGTCAAGCTCGACGTTTGAATGTCGTAAAAATAATTTTCAGAGTTAAGATTTTGCAGGTTGGGCTAGGTTAAGCTTAACTGCTTAAGTTATGTCTAGTTTATGTTGGTTTCAGCGCAAATAGACATACCACCACAAGTTGCCACACCAGTAATTATGTAGAAATAAAAAAAAAAAAAAGTTTGCCATACCATACAGTACTTTCATTTTGGTAATTTTAGCGACTTCTACAGTATTGATTTTATTGATGAGAAATCCCAAAACGACGGTTAGAACTGTTATGCAGGGAGAGGAAGAGGAGGGAAAAGGTTGGGGGAGGGGGAGAAATACGAGAGATCAGCCAGGCCGCTCACCCCCCTTTCCAATCTCCCTCATTCACAACTCTCGTGTCACCCAGTATCCGAACAAACCCACATTCCACGCGTATGACTGGACCCATTACAAATTCTCGGCTGATAGCAACCCATACCACGATAAGGATACGCGAAGCCAATTTAACTCTTAGACGAGGAATTAAGGCTATAACGTCCGTTCTTTCTTGAACTCAGAGGTGGGTCTAATGGATCTACTTAAGTTTACATTTAACTAGCGGCCTATTAGTACGTTTTCTATACTTGGTGTATAGCCTACAAATATCTAGCTTTTAAGACTAAAGTAGGCCATAAGCAAAATGTTCCGCAGTTTATATATGGTAAGCCTTCGAGTATGGACAATAGTTAATCGTACCAATATTTTAAAGGTAGTTCAGTCATACAGTCTTTAAACTAAACTTCAATCAACTTCAGAAATAGGCCTCGATTTCGGCCTGGGACTATTTAAATTTAAGCAACAGTAGCAATGAGAGCAGTGAAAATTATTATTTATTTCCAGGGCTCATTCAGAAACGATGACGTTAGTCTTAAGTCTTGTATACCATACTAAATGTTAAATTGAAAACTCACTCGTAAGAAAAGCCTACAATGAGGTAGGTGCATTCCACGCAATTCTAGTCCCACTGCCATACGAACTGACAATGTAACCAAGTAAAAGGTCCTGTACGTCTCCTATATTTAAAAACTAGGTCTAATAAAGGACGTACAAAGTAATTACTAAAACACACACACGTTTATAAATACCTTACTCAGAGCATGTTGGAATCTTCTCAATCATAATACTGTTATTGCACTAAGTTCAGCCAGCTAGCGCAACAGTTTCGAAAAAGTGAAACTGTGGGTATAGCTTTCTACCCTGCGGCAAGAGTGGGTACGGTATTGAAATTACACTGAATATATATATATATATATATAATATATATTATATATATATATATATATACGAGAACCAGCAGGGTTTCGGATCAGAATTTCAGAAAGATTGTACTTATCACAACTGATAGAGCATTATAACTAATTTGATGCACTTGAAAACAAGAACTATGATGTAATGCAGGCTGCACAGATTTTGCTAAAGCATTTGACAAGCACGATCACACAAGATGAAACATGCGGGAATAATGGGCAAAGTGGGAAAATGAATTTATAACTTCCTTAATTAAAGAACGTCAGCAAGTTGTTAAAATCCAAGGAATATAAAGAGAATCGAAAGTACTGCACGTACCTCAGTACCACAAACAGCAGCAGTATTAGCCCTATTATCATGCTAACAGATACAGACAACTAAGTAACCAACAAAAGCACAGTAACATCCTCTGATGACGATACAATAATCGGCAGAAAAATTAGAAATGCAGATGATTTTTAATCCTTACACTTACAGACGGACACAAACAAAATACACAGTTGGTCAGAAGAAAACATGAAATGTTAAAATTTTCAACTCTCAAGATATGAAAAAAATGTGGAGTTAAAACACATTATGCCCCAAATAGGCGGCAGCCTGCAAAAGAAAAAGGAGTTATAATTTGAGACAAAATCAGATAGCGATAAACGAGGCAAAAAGAATTACGGGACAGATACTGAGAACCTTTAAAAGAAGGGACAAAGCAATGATGGGTCCCTTACTGAAAACACTGATCATACCAAAACTGAAATACTGCTCAGCCTTGACAGTGTGTGTGTGTGTGTGTGTGTGTGTGTGTGTGTGTATGTATATAATATATATATATATATATATATATATATATATATATATATTATATATATATATACACACACACACACACACGGTGTCCGAGAATTATCTGTACAATTTTTGGCTGTTATTAAAAGAAACCATGAAGTGTAGAAATTCCAGTTTTGTCCCATTTCACAGAGAATCTCTAAGTTTTTTCTGATACCACGTTTTGACAAGTTTTTTAGAAATGTACGCAGGTGACAGACATTGATGATTTAAAAGCAAGAATCACAGCTGCTATTGAGCGAATTGATGTGGATATGCTGCAGCGTACATGGCAACATTTGGAGTATCGATTGGATGTTTTGCGAATCACTACTGGTGCACATATCGAATGTTTGTAACAACGTTACTTTAATAAAAGAAACTTTTGAAATACAGATTCTAAATAATCTTGTTTAAGAATTTTACGTGTGTTATCAAGAATTTTATTAAAAGATGAAATTGTACAGATAATGTTCGGACACACTGGAATTTCTAAAAAACTTGTCAAAATTTGGTATCAGAAAAAGTTAATGAGATTCTCTGTAAAATGGGACAACACTGGAATTTCTACACTTCATGGTTGACTTTTAATAACAGCCAAAAATTGTACAGATAATTCTCGGACACCCTGTATGTATATATATATATAAACTACTGGAAAAGACTACGTATATTAAATCTATATTCGCTGGAAAGTGGCAGCGAGAGGTACACCATAATATATGTATGGAAAATAGACAAAATACTACCTAACCTCAAATTGAACCCCATAACCACCCAAACAATGCTGGAAAATAGGAAAGGGAGAATGTGTAGTATTCCCAAACTAAAGGCAAGACAAAGGACATCCTCAACTCAAAGAAATTAGCGTTCAGAAACATCAGACGTCAAAGCTGAAGTTTTCAAAAGATTAGACGCTTGGCTCAGGACAGTTCTGGATGAGCTGGGTGTACCGTACCTAGCTATGTGAAGTGGAGAGGTCAGGACGACATCAAGTCAGATATACAAGCCAGCCCCCAGCCCGTGTGAAAAGAGACACACGAAACATTTGCAAAGTTGCAAGGTATATATATATATATATCTACGTATATTATTCGGGCGTAACCCCAATTTCATAAAAGCATTAAGCAACCACCAAGACCTACCTTGCCTTGATAAGTACCAGTTGAATTTTATCTTAATAGGCGCTGTAGATCTAGATTCAATCCTTTAAAATATCTGAAGGATGAATACCAGTACAAAGCCTCCAACATCTGTACTACCGAGCCTTCCAAACGCCTGGAAATTTTCAAGTCTGACTAAAACCAACTCTGCGTAAGCCCTCCTGACTCGCGGATGCTGCTGCCTTACATCGGCTTATGCCACTTAAAGCCTAAATAGGACAACGTCGTGTCCACGTCGCAACACCGCTTCCCGTTAAATCAGCGAGGTTAAGTAACGTTGGGTCTGTACTTGTATGGGTGACCGTCCTTTGTGTCCAGATGTAGCGACCCTCGGTCTGGATTTCACCTAAAGCTGTACATATCCCCTCAGTAACACGACCTTTGCCGTTATGGAGGACGTTAAATCCAAATATTATAGAACTAAAAGGTTTAGTTACGACTTTAGTAGTTAGGCCTACTCGTGAACCCAATCTATTCTGAAAACAATTACGTGCTACATTTTATTTATTTAAAACCCAAAATTGGGGCTATACTTTGAACGCTACTTCGAAAAGTCAACGGGTTTTAGTGCATTAGGCCTATTGTAAATATTTTAAGTAAAATAATTCAGATGATATAGGCCCCACGTCCCACCTACAAGGCGAGTCTATGGCTATCAGTGATTCTCTATAACACACTCGTAGTTGCGTAGGTTTCGAGTTAATAAGTGTTTAGGATTGTTTAAATGGTCCTGCGTAACGGCAAAGGTCACGAGACTGACGGGAACTAGAACTTTAAACGGGATCCGAACCCTCGGTCCAATACATCATCCGCACCCTTCAAGTTAAAAGACTACCATAATTTATAAAGTTTTCCAATAGCTATTTATTAATAGCAACCCAATTATATCATGCATACCTACAATTATTTTTCAAGGAAAAACTACTTTCCAGTAAAGCTGTAAGCGAGAGTTTATTATCCTCACTTCCTGATTTGGTTAACAAATTGGATTACGCGCGATTCATTGCCAGTACTTAAGACGCGTCAAGCATAACTCGAAAAGGTCAAGATGGTGTGTCGGGTATAATTGATTCCCACACTTTCAAATTTATTAAGTAAATGTGGTATATTCCATGAAAACAATTACTGGAATGTATTTTTAACGCATGACAAAATCACGTTGTTGTTGTTGTTGTTGTTGGGCAAAGGGATTTTTTTTGGATTTATTTTTTTAGTGCGCGCGTGCATGCTTAGAATGCACAAATGTCTAAATATGATCCTTACGAATTTAGATTTCGTAGATAAAGAGTAAGCTATCTAAGCTTAATTTCTTTAAAATTACGGGCGTAGCCTATCGGAAAATTTTAATAATTCGGAGTAACCAAACAAACCTTTCGCTATTCAGAGAAAACAAACATGAGAAAAACGGAAGGTGCCAACGCCCAAGTTAATAAGAACTAAAAAGCTCTCTCTAAAAGGCAATTTTCTTTTTTACTGCAATGTTTGCAAAAGCACTTTGCATCTAATTAAAGTTATTATATCACTTTACCAAACAATGTTAATTTAATGCAAATTATGGAAGGCTTATCGAATGGGCATAAATTTTATACACACTGAAAAATCATGCAAAAGACCTACCGAAAAGTTGATTTTCTAGTCACTATTGTAATCTTAACAAAACCTCAATACAACTCTTAATTTAATACAAATTTAGTTTCCAGAATTTCCATTCAAGTGTATTCTTTGTTTGTCACCTACACCGTATGTTTACTGTTATAGGAGGGCGTAGCATATTCCAATACTGGCGAATGAAAAGCCCGTATAGACAGGGTTGGCCTGATTAGACCCAACCTAGTTGTTCCCAGTAAGTTATATCGAAAAAACGAAGAAAAATCCACATTGAAAAACTTAAAATCTCCACCTTTAATCGTGTTCTTCAAAACTACAATTTCCTGAAATTCTTGAAATGTAAATACCATATTTTATTAATATACAAATACAATGTTTTTTTACTATTTACGGCTAATAATAGTCTACTCGAATTTCAGTCCTTAAGAATGTTGCTCCTGGCCATTCATTCGATAAATTTAAATTTCCCTCATTATAAATTCTATAACAGATTTTCACTCACTCGCCTTTCCTACAAAAAGGAAAAAAAAAAAATTTCAAGAGTTTAATTTTATGGTAACCGCTAATTGTCTATGTAACACTCGAATTCGGGGGAGGGGATATTTTATGAGAATCTATTTAATATTAAACTAAAACAGGCAACATATGGCCTAGATTTACCCACTACGATTACGGACAAACCAGATAGAATTTCCTAGTTTTTCCAGACCTGATGCGAATATTAGCTTTCGGGTTTTGCCGTCTGAATGAGTTTCATTGCATAAATTCCAGTCCGAGCTTATGACTCAAAAGTTTCACGTAGGTTTTTAGAGATACAAATGAATGAGGTTTGCTTTCTTACGCAAGTCCCAGCAAATTGTTCCTAGTTGTAAGCTCGCTGTCATAGTTACTAAGAACAAATTTTGGAATGCTGCCCAGCCTCATCTATATTACTATAATTTTTGAAGTTTTTCCCAGGGTATAAAAGAAAAATGATTTAAACCAATCCTCTTTGTTTCCCTCCTTCCAAAACTTAACCATGAATTTTTTATTTGTTGTTCCAAGAATAATAAATAATCATTGTATTTAGGCCTAAAACGAACATTTTTGCATATGTTCAAATTTAATTGTGGACCAATTACCCCACTTTTACTATACATGAATGTATAGTAAAAAGTGGGGTTATTGAATTGTGTCGTAACAAAACTTTCATAATTATTTTTTTTAGGCCAATCAGAGTAATAATCTGAATTGCATTACTTCTACATACAAATACATTTGCAGTATACTTGAAAGACGTATGTAAATTTTAATAGTAAACCTGGAAAGGATCCCCCCACCCCCGAGAAGGAGAGCGAACACCCTGGCAGTTTTCGGGCTTTATCTAGATGGGAAAACGAATTTCCCGGGTTACGGTGGGCTTTTTCAAAGAAATTATTTTCGCAAACCCGGTGTATAAGGTCTACCTTACAATATAGCATATTATGTTTACGATTGCTGCACTTCCTTTGTAACGGGCAAAAATCATGTGACGGAGGGGACCTACAGCATCACGTGGTACCTGAACGCAAAGGACGGTCACCCATCCAACCCAGACCCAACCTCGCTGATCTAACGGGAAGCGGTGTCGCAACAAGGTCACGATGTACGTGTATACCACTAACAAATTCAACTAGTATTCTATGGTAATTCTTTGTAAATGACATAATTTTGACTAGGCACAAGACATTTAACCCGTAATCCCTACCATTATAAAAGTTCCGCTAGTACTAGTACATCTAGTAGGGTTAGAGTTAAACAGGAAAAATATAAAAATTTAAACAGTCGCAGACCTAATTAGCTCGTAGAGGAAGATCACAATCAAACAGGGTGCTATATACAGGGTGGGCGGAAAGTAGCTCCCTATTTTGGATTGGTAAAAAAATACGTATATTATTAATTTATTTTAGAAAAAATAATATGAAAAGGTAGGCATACATGGTAGGTTTTCTCTAAAATTCAATGTGGGCTCCAACTCTTTCCACCAGCTTCTGGAGCCGCCCAGGAATGGCGTCCACTGACTTTAGCAGGAACTCCGGCGGGATGGAGGACATGACTTCCCGAATTCGGTCCTCCAGTTCTTCCAATGTCCTCGGTTTGGTGCGGTAGACTTCTTCCTTTACCCACCCCAAAAGAAAGAAGTCGCACGGTTACCGCTGAAAAACGGCAGAATCGGTTCAGTGTAACGGTGTGGTGTGGTATGACCTCAGATCAGGTTGTGGGCCCGTTCCTTCTGCGCAACACCATGAATGCTGAGCGGTACCTTGCTATGTTGCGAAACGAGGTCTGGCCGGTTGTCAGCACATGGGAACATCGACGATCTGATATTTATGCAAGATGGCGCCCCTCCGCACTTCGCTCTTGTTGTCCGTGAGTGGCTGGATGCCCACTTCCCTGGGCGTTGGATGGGTCGTCGTGGTCCACATCAATGGCCAGCCAGGAGCCCCGACTTGACACCGTGCGACTTCTTTCTTTGGGGGTGGGTAAAGGAAGAAGTCTACCGCACCAAACCGAGGACATTGGAAGAACTGGAGGACCGAATTCGGGAAGTCATGTCCTCCATCCCGCCGGAGTTCCTGCTAAAGTCAGTGGACACCATTCCTGGGCGGCTCCAGAAGCTGGTGGAAAGAGTTGGAGCCCACATTGAATTTTAGAGAAAACCTACCATACCATGTATGCCTACCTTTTCATATTATTTCTTCTGAAATAAATGGATAATATACGTATTTTTTTACCAATCCAAAATAGGGAGCTACTTTCCGCCCACCCGTACTAGTTCTTAGGCTGGCTTATACACGTTTATATTCCACTATAAACTAAGAAAAAAATTATCCTTCAAAATAACTAAAAAAAAAAAGGTAAGTAATGTTGCCACGGAGCCTTACTAAAGTTAATAAAAAACTAATATAAAATTAGCCTGCCGTATTATGTCATTGTCAAGCCTATTTTCAGTAGGATATTCTAAAAGACTGTGCATCTGCAATATTGAGCCCTCTAATCTGCTACTCCGAAAAGATTAAGCCTACTTGAAGTCGTCTAAAATTACGCTGTGGCATTTAATTAAACAGATAGCAGACTACGTCTCCCAAGTTTAACCTTTATATAAATAGCGTTCTAAAATGCAGAAATGGCTTCATAAAAGAAAAAGCTACAGCACAACCGCAAGCAAATTTTAAAACAACCTAAACTTATACTAGGTCTAAGCCACCCATTTTACTGAATAGAGAAATATGGCATTATGAGCATTGGTTATTTAAATGGACTTAATTTAAAGGCCCGTTGCAACATCGCTATACGTTTTTATCAATAAAGATTTTGTCTCGCGTAATAAAGTGAAACGAACCATGTACGTAGGAGAGAGACTATTGGCTAGACTCATAACAGTGCGAATTTATGAAAGAACACTTTTATTTATGCCTACTTCTAGCTTTGGAAAAATAATTGGGAGGTCACGGCGCTCCGACATTTTTCCACTTTTTTGGATGAAGATCCACGCGTTCACTTGGATGTACGTGAAGTGTTGAAGGTCGAGCTAAATGCTAAGCATGTCTAGAGGATCTTTCTACCATGGCCTACTAAGAATAAGACGAGGGCCTTCGTATATCGACGGTATATGTCAGTCTCAAATATAACCATTTCAATTGCATCTACAATCGGGACTACTATAAAAATTTAAGAAAGCAAATGAAATACCCAATACTAGTATCAAGATGAAGGTATGGTAAGCCATAATACATTATAGGTCAAGACCATAAGAAACTTACAGGATCTAGATCTGCAAGTATTATTTAATGTACTGCGAACAAGGAACAGGTTAATACACACGCTTATGTTGCACTGTACCAGTACTGAAATACAAATCTATTATGGGTCTTTAAGCAAGCTCTAAAGTCTTTGCTGTGGGCGTTTACCCAAATTCCTGACACGACATATAATCGGCATAAGCCCTGTGGATCAAGTCAGGTCATGTCATACGTCGATCCACGTGACCTACAGGTTGGGAATTTGGGTACCTTTTGGGTTTAGAAGATTTTCTCAGCTTTGTGTTGTGTGTGTGTGTGTGTGTGTGTGTGTGTGTGTGTGTGTATATATATATATATATATAATATATAATATGCAAACAGTAAGCGAAATATACTCTATTAGTGATGGTGTAACTTAATAAGCAAATTCATACAATTCTTCAAAAATAACATGCTAAACTTCGCCTCATTTTGGGGTCTATTGAGAAGGACCCATTATTTATTTTTGTTTCTTCTCAAAATTATAGTATCATACGTTTTCTGCAGTTCAATTTAAAAAAAGTTTATTGGGACAACGAAAAGTCTTAAACATGTATTAAAAATCATGAGAGATAAACGATTTTGCTTTTTAATCAACATCCGCTACCAAGATGACAATAGGAAAATCTGTTAGAGGTGGGGGGGTTGAAGGGGATTTTAAGAAGGAAAACGAGGGAGGGATAGGAGTGGGGAAGTGCTAACTGCAAGAGATAAAGATTGGGTTCACGACAGCTGGTTGGTTGTTCACTATTTATAAGAAGACAAAAGAGGATTTTTTTTTTTCCTTTCTTGAAATAAGTGACCTTCAAAGTGATGTTTTACACGCGCCTTCCTTCCTTGTGCCGCAATGACATTAAGGTAATTCAAATTAACAATCCCCCGTTTGGACTAACGACACGGGTAGTGTACCATACTAGTTACATTATATACGCGTACGTTTCCAGCTTCACGTACGTAACCAAGGAATCATTTTAAACACATGAACCGAAAGAAGCCCAACTCTAATAACTACAAATTGAGCCAAGGAAAAAACGGAGTACGTTAAGGTTAAAAAAAATCTCAAGTTTCTAAAACAACAAATATTACCTCAGAATAACAACAGTCTAGCATCAATCCAATTCCTCGTTAGTTCGCACGCAGACTAATATACAAAAAATAACAGGGACACTTAATTATTCCAGACATAGACCGAACAGAGTCATCAACTGAATTTCGTATCAAGCATTTCCTTCAAACACAAAAGAAGTGTGCTCGACTCTTGTTGTACATTAAATATGAAATCGAAAGTACATAAATGTACAGTTTCGGAAGAAAGTTCGCCTAAAAGCAATTTCTTAAAGGCATGAAAAATAACTAATTGGTAACATTCAATTTCTCTGGATATTATATTCATTTTGGTGACTAATAAGATTTCAAAAACAAAAGTAAATCATTAGGGTTTTTTTTTTTGGTGAACATTTTCTCGAAATTGTACATAATATTTACATAGAACAGAATTGGACATATTGCAAGAGGTGTAAAGTAGGGTACCGTAACTGTGTAGCATGAGAAAATTACTGTCATTATATACCACCGGTCTGGAGTCTGAAGTCTGAGCTTGGGGGTTTTGGGTATATAGCTCCAAATTCTCGGAAAAAGAAAGATGAAAAGGGACAAATATTCAAAAGACAAAAGTGTAAAAATGCTAACTTAATCTAACCTTGCTCTTAAGTTCGGATACGATGGATTTCTACTTAAATGGTCACTCGATTATCGTGAATTCTGTGTTAACACGAGTTAATTTAGCATGAACGTCTATACAATGAGATACATTACGAAATACGAAGCTTAAGGCTAACACGGACATCAACTAAGAAAGTTCCTTTAGTTAAAATATTTTAAGCAGTTCTGGCCTATTCAGGACACGAGTTAGACAAAATAATTTTATGTACGGGGAAGTAGCACCATATCCAAATCTGATAGACTATCAAAAGTCTCGTTTTTTAAAGTTTGAATTAAATTGGGCCCGAAACCTGATCTTATTTAGCTACAGGCTCACTTGTTCGGCAATAGGACCTAACAGCCTACACTTAAAACCTTAGAGAGGTTCTGCCTACATACAGTACAAAAAATGGGAAATACGCTATCAATGTGAAATAGACTGACCTAAGCGAACATGATCCATCAAACTTGGAAGCAATTTTCAAAATTGTGTAAAGTCGGGTTGAATGACTGTTGTTAAGAAATCAAATGGACTAAGTCACAAGATAGCCCGTAGCATCAGTGATCATTATGAATTACAGCGTCTGTGGCGAGGAGGCTCTCTGCTGCTGCTGCTACAAGATAGAAACTGCCTGGACGCCCTACTTTTTTCTCTCTCAAAAGTTTCACTGCAGCTCTCTCCGACAAACGGCGCGTCTCTTCAAGCCCGCGAGGCTGTTGGTCAGACTATTTTGACACGAAGACAATTCCTTACCAGAATGATTTCTTGTAACCCAAGACAAGAGCTTAGCAACATTGTTTTATGCGTCTGCTCTCCCTTCAAACTTCCAATGCTACCTATCCACTCTCGCTGTTGGTTTTGTGCCGGAATCGATTTTAGCATAATGCATTCATATGAGAAACGCGTAATAATCCAACTCTTACTCTCTATTTATGTTTATTTAGGAACACAGTCTGGCGAAAGAGGGTAAACATGCTTTTAATAGGGCGATATTCATAATTTCTAATGCGAGCGTAGGCCTACTTTTAATTTTTATCGCTAAAAGCTTAGCCAGCAAAAGCCTAAAACTACTGTTGCCAACCTTCAGGTCGTAAACCCCAAATGCCTAAACTAGGGAAAGCACTGTAAGAAATAAACTTAAACGCTAAAGTTTAGTTTAGGGCTCATTTAAAATAAAAAGCATGATTACATTCACCTGACCAATCCGTTACATAATATCCATACCAATTTTAGTAGCAGGGTCTACATATACACCTGAAAAAACTGCCTCGACCAGGATTCGAATCTGGGACCACCTCAGTAGGAGAGTCGCGAGCGCTACCAGCACATTGACGAGGTAAAAGCAACAACTACTATTCATATATTTCAACAACCAAGGAAACTTTTAACGTTTCGCGTCCAGAATTATTTTACGTGTTAACCCTCCCCTCCACCCCCCGCGGAGAGGTAATTGCAGAATTTAATTCAAATCTCTCTGGTGTAACATTGTGGTCCCTCCCATAGATAGAATAGCGCGCACGAGTACGCGTACCGGGGGAGGGATTACCACCTCTGGACGCAGTGTTGCTTCCTCCATCTCCGTTGTTGAAATAACGCCTACACAAGTTGCGTTAATTTTAACACAGTCGTAGTGTAGTGGTAGCGGTCGCTACTCCGACTGAAGAGGTCCCGGGTTCGAATCCTGATAACATTTGTTTTATACAAAACACACGCGTGCTCATACGTATTCCATATATATATATATATATATATATATATATATATATATATATATATATATATCTCACCCAGAAGTAATAGGGCAGTTAGAATTATAAACAAAATAGTGACTGCTGATTGTACCACTAACTGCCCTATTACTTCTGGGCCACCCTATATATATATATATATTATATATATATATATATTATATATGGAAATAAACTCAAAAAAGCTCAGGGAACCATTCTATGATACACACAGACCGTGCATGGAACAAGGAACTCTTCTAGGAAAATTAAGTCCACTATAGTCCGAATAAGTAATGGTAAATGACAAACACTATAGGTTCTTCTTTTTCATGATGTTAGCCCGACGTGGGGAACGGGTCACTCGCAAAGAAGTCCCAAAAATATAGCTTCCCTCACCAGCTATCTGCAAAGCAGATAGGATCCAGCTTTGGGGCAGGATCTAGGGTTTAAAGCAGCCTAGCCCCGCTACATTTAGAACCTCAATATAAGCAAAAGAATGGCTGCCTTCACGTCAAACTGAATACATCAAAGAAAAAGGGCTAACTATTATATTTTTAGCCAAAAACCAAAACTTAAACCTCAACTGGCAGAATTGAGCGTCCACTTTTCAAGGCAAATAACATGTCCGCTTTATGATGGGAATGAACTCAGAATGGTTCCCTAGATCCTGTCCCAAAGCTGGATCCTATCTGCTTTGCAGATAGCTGGTGAAGGAAGCTACCGGTATATTTTTGGGACCTCTTGCGAGTGACCCGTTCCCCACGTCGGGCTAACATCATAAAAAAGAAAAACTATAGCGTTTGTCATTTACCATTACTCATTCGGACTATAGTGAATTTAATTTTCCTAGAAAAGTTCCTTGTTCCATGCACGGTCTGTGGGTATATATTGTATATAGTACAGTATTTGTAATATTTCGGACAAAATTACATCAAAAAGTTCCAGCACCACATTTTTCGGTTAATTTTATTATTTTAAACATTCGCAATTTGAAATTTAGCTAATCATCAAACTTTAATTTATAGTCGAGAGATTTGCACTGCATCTTTGTTAAATTTTCATTAATTTAATGAATATCTTGTCACTGCCACAATTGCCACGGTCGTCTTGGACATCCCTGAGCTACGCTATCTATAGGCCAACGATGAGTCTTATAGCGTACATAGTTATAAATTCGATTACTTCCACTCAAGTATTATGTCTAGGGTTGTGAAGGAAAGTAGCCTAATTAGCGGCAATGTCAAATTTTGTTTAAAATTTCCAATTTTTTTTTCCATTTTATTAGAAAGTACATTTTCCCCAATTCTGTTTAAGTCAACAAAGGGCTAAGGTTGCGTAACACATTTCTCACCAAGATTTTTTTTTTTTTTAATCTTGCGTGTTTGTGTTAAAATTTTAAATTGTACCAGTTGTTGTTGTTGTTGTTTAGCCGATCAGCCCACCCTGATCGAGCAAGCCGGCGGCACGCAGGTAACCGATCGCCCTCTTCGGAGTAGACCAGAGGTTCAGCGCACTAGTGATGTTGTGTTGTGTTCGTTGTTGTGCTGTGTTCGTTGTTGTGCTGTGTTCGTTGTTGTGCTGTGTTCGTTGTTGTGCTAGAGCGGTACAGTCTGTCATAATGTGTTCAATTGTTTGTGGTGTGTCGTGGCACAGGTGGCAGGTGTCGTCTATGGAGTTGTCTAGTCTGTGTTTATATGTTAGTAAGTTGGGGTGATGTCCACATCGGAATCGTGCTAAGTTAACTCGATCCGATCTGCTCAGGCTGATCTCTGACCTGTTAATGGGTGGCGGCTTCGCACCTAGGACCGCATTCGGACCGAGTCGTGGCAGTGCTTTGTGGGTTAGGTGCGTGTGTGTGTGTTTTTTCTGTACTGTGTGATGTCTGTGGGGCGTGGTATGGAATGGAGTATTTGGTTATAATGTCTCTCTGGTGTTACCTTAATGGTGCGAGGTGTCGGTGCGTGATTGTACATGTAGTGGCAAGGGTGTTGTGGGTTAGTTGTCGCTGCTGCCATGAATTGTGTTCCCTTCATGTCTAAATGTTCCCTAACTTTCAGTATTTTTGTTTCTGTGTGCAGGTGTTCTATTGGTGTTGTTTGAGTGCATCCTGTAATGATACGAAGTGCGTTGTTTTGTATTGTCTGTAAGGTGTTTATGTGTGTGTTTGAGATAATGGGTGCCCAGCATGGGCTAGCATAGTCTATAACTGAGCGAATATATTTTTTGTATATGAGTGACGATGTTTCCTGCTGGTGTCCAAAGTTTGTGCCTGTTAGTACCCTAAGCGTGTTAAGTCTTGACGTACATTTGTTTTTAATATCCTGAATGTGGTTTGCAAAAGATAATGATGTGTTGTATGTGACCCCAAGTATTTTGGTCCTGTGAGTGTGTGGAATGATGATGATGTTGTTTAGTGTAAGCTGTGGAATTACCTGATGTTCTTTTGTGTTGCTTGTAAGCAAGGTGATGGTTGATTTTGTGGGCGCTACTTTGAGTCTATTGTGTGTGAGCCAGTCTTGTATACTGTTTATGTATGTTTGTAGGTTATTTGTAGCGGTGTCGATGTTGTTGTGGGTGGATGTTAGAGTGATGTCATCTGCAAATGATGATAATGTAAGCTTATCTATGGGTGTTGGAATGTCATGCAGGTATAAGTTGAAGTGTGTTGGTGAGAGAACAGAGCCTTGAGGGACCCCGTTCGGAAAAAGCTTGTTTTTGGTTGACTTGCCATTAAATATGACATGTATCTTCCTGAAAGATAGTTGCTCAGCCACCTTTTGGTGTTATTGTGCAGGTTTGTGTTGAGTATTTTGTTTATGAGAGGGAAGCGTGGGATAGCATCAAATGCTTTACTAATGTCTATTGTTTTTAATAGTGTACGTTGAGCTGGTCGTTTGGAGTTGATGCCATCCATGATGTGCTGCGTGAGGTTAGTGAGTAATGTCGTGGTTGAGTGGTGAGGTCTGAATCCATGTTGAGTAGGCGATAGTGGAATGTGTGGGTTGGTGATTTGTAAGATTAGTCTTTGTTACTTTGGAAGGTGTGCATAGTAAAGTAATGGGTCTATACCTATAGGAAGCTGGTTCTGTTGGATTTTTGTTTGGTTTGAGTACGAGTAGTGTAATAATTTTACCTTGTTTCCATATGTCAGGAATAATACAGTGTTGGTATGAATATGTGCTGATATTTGAGAGAGCTAGTATTCCTTGTGGGCCCAAGTGTTTAAGGTGTATGTTAGATATGTTGTCTGGTCCAGTAGCCTTCGGATTCTTAATGTTTTTGATGATCTTGGTGGTCTGGTCTGTATTGAAGGGTGTAATGGTTGTGTCGAGTCTGTAGGTTTTCTTGTGTCTGGCTGTTTGCATGTTTCTGGTTGTTGTCTCTGTTTAAGTGACTTATCTTTGCGTAGTGATTAACTAGAATGTTAGCTTGTTGTGTGCAATACTACCAACAAGTATTTTGAAGAAAATTGTTCATCCAACTTTTCCTACTAATACCCGACATACTTGTACAAAAAAAAATACTTTAAGTAGTATTGTATACTAGCTATTGTCAATGTGTGTGTGTGTGTATATATATATATATGTATATATATATATATATATATATATATATATATATATATACATACAGGGTGTCCCATAAGTCCGGCATCATAGGAAAAAAATTTTTTTAAAAGCAAAACAAAAGCTTTTATTTACAGAACGTGCTCAATATGTCCACCATTGTTTTCAATACACAAATTCAGACGTGATACCAGTCAGCAAGCACACGGTGAATGATGTCAGGAGTAATGGTGTTACATGCCCCAATAATGCGCTGCCGCAAATGTTCAACACTCCTAATTTTCTCTGCGTATACCAGCGCTTTCAAGTGGCCCCAGAGATAAAAATCTAGTGGCGTGAGATCCGGGCTTCTAGCTGACCATTCCACAGGCCCTCGACGTCCTATCCAATGACCAGGGAATTGTTGGTACAGGTATTCCCTTACTTGGGTGCTGTAATGTGCAGGAGCGCCGTCTGCTGGAACCATGTTGGGAAATTTCCTTCTTCGTTCAAGACACTGGGAAATGCTTCTTCCTTGAGCATACGTAGGTAGGTGCCTCCAGTGACATGTTCATCGAAAAAGAGGGGGCCTATGATGCGATCCTTCCAAATGCCACACCATACCATCACCCGAGATGCACCTTGTTCTTTTGAAGAGGTAAGTAGTATAGCCGCAAAAGGGGAGAGTGCAAGAATGTTGCAAGTGATGACGTAATGTTGCAAAGGGGGGAGGGGGGTTGCAAAATAAAAAAAGAAAAAAGAAAAAAATTCCCCAAAGGGGGGATGCTGCAGGTGCAACAAGGGGGGTCATGAAACTTGGAGGCGGCGTTATCCCCCAAGAGAAAGGAGAGGTGTTCACCTAGCAGGAGCCAAGTGCACACTAAGACTTCAGCCGAGTTGGCGTTGTTTTATAGGCTCCTAATCAGCCAGTTGGCGTAAATGGCTTGAGTTGCCAGATACCGCTGTACCATTGTATACATTATTATTATAGACTCCTAATCAGCCAGTTGGCTGTAAATGGTTGTCAGATACCGCAGTACCATTGTATACATTATTATATACGCCTAATCAGCCAGTTGGCTTTAAATGAGTTGCCAGATACCTCTTTTAGCAGTATTATTGTATACACTATTATAGACTCCTAATCAGCCAGTTGGCTTAGAAGGCTTAAATATAGCCAGATACCGCAATACCGTTGTATACATTATTATATTTCGAATACCGGTAGTAGAAGGCATAACAATAAACAACATTGCATCATTCTGTTTATTATAAATATATAGAAAATAAATATACATTTGAGGAATATGCATATAACAAATATATACACACAGTTATGGATATATATAAAATAAAATATACATTTCAAATAAATATACACTTCAATAGAAATATGTACATAACAGTACAGGAGAAATATACACACACACACACACACACAATTATGGATATATATTTATAAAATAAATATACTTTTCAAATAAATATACATTTCAATAGAAATATGCGTATAATCAGTACAGGAGAAATGTCAAGCAAAATATAAATACAATTCACTTTTTTTTCAAAATACTAAACTCGGTCTTAATCGAGTTTACAATTACATCATTATTGCTCTGCATTATGCAGTATATGCGGCTTAATAATATTTCACCGCTTAAAGTATAGGGAAACCTGTATTCGATATGAAGGGCTTTCATATCGTTCAGTACTATTTTTGTTCCCACTTTACAACCGGTTGGCAAGTCATCTTTAAATACGTCTAGAATACAATCAAAAGCACGCACAGAGAGTTCATCGTTAGCTACATTATTAAACACAAGTTTATAAGAACGCTTTTCCAATCGAGGGTTTATTTCTACCGACTCGAGCTTTTCAATCGTGAAATCACTCAACATAGCGGCAATTGAAATAATCTTCTAAATCGTTACGACAACTGCGCGTTATATAAAGAAATAGTTCTTCAGGGTGAACGGTGTAGGTGAGCTCAGCCTTGTACCGATCAATTGCTTTGTACCAAAGTTCATGGTATTTCAAAGAGTCTAAACTTTTTAAATAAACATCCAGCACTAGACCATTCTCACCAGCCCTACACTCGGTAAACCCATCGAGCAGAGCGGTGTATGCGTATTCAAGTACTGTATCAAAATAAAGCATGTCCGTAACACACGCGTCTAATATAGGTTTCAGTTTACGGAATCCGACGATGTCAAACATTCTGTCGAGGATGAAACGGTTTCGCGTAGGAATAAGAGCATTATCAGAAGCATTCTTCCACATCAACCGTATATCAATGCACGGCCGATCGTTATTTATACACAACGTACATACAACGGCGTATGAGGGTGCGTCACTAATCTGCTCTCTTCTTGTACCTACGTTAGCAGGTATTTTATAACGATCTTCACTCCACTTCTCAACTATCACAAAGATTCTATTCATCTCCTCGATACTTAAATAAACCCGTTTGTTTGTCGGTCTACACTCCGTTTCCAGTACATAGCTAATGGTACCGGAATTACGCCTGAACACGCGCAACGATTTCGTCACGGACACATCGTACGAGGCGTTGAGAATGCTGCTCAAAGGAAGTTCCATCGTATTCGAGGAGCGCACGTCCACTCGGCTCAAGCTCTGAGATAACTATGAGCCGTGTGAGGCACGCAGGTAGGCAGGAATGGTTCGACGGGCGGCTGACTCGATGATACGTGAATGGGCTTGTTCCGCGAGTCGAATTGTTGTACTGGTACAAGAATATCACTACCAGCCTACGCACCAGACATTTTGGATAAGAACTAGGAACATTTTATGTTTTACTAAATATCTCCACACTCCGGCGCACTATTTGAGAGGAACATATGTTCATATTTTTCCTTTCTGCCCATCAAACGATACTAGTCTCTAAACTCTGTTAAAAATTCACGCAGGGCACTAGCCACAACCTCACTACGAACTCATCATGATATACGTTAATATAGTGATAAAAATACTTAAGATTGTCCATGATCACGAGATTCACATTTCCAGTCGTAGGGTATGAGTAATCGACATGGTGTAGCATGACGTAATACCGCTTGTCACACCACCCATCAGCAAGACTCATTATCCATACCTGCTGCTTCTCTTCTGCACTAAACGAGATATCCAAGTTATATATATATATATATATATTAAAATATATATATATATATATATGTTTACAAATAGATACGATTATATACAAGACGTGCGAGTTAGAAGCATCATTGGTATCCAAAGGGTACGGTATCATAGGTACCAGGTACCTGGTAACGTTTCCTATAGGTGTTACGGCACACCATCGTACCCCTAAGTTCCTTCACGCCCCCCAGCTTCTGCGCCCGAAAATTGTGGGTGCCTACAATTAGTTGGGGAGGTTGTTCATCCAAACATACTAGATCCTTCGACTCAAAGTTAACAACCTCCCGATTCGCATGGTTGAGCGTAATACCCTTTGCCTTCACGATATATTTAATTTCATCCCCCACCCTGACCCGTACCCCATAAGTCTTAGGTCCTGTTGAGGCAAAAGAGTCGGCGTATGCGTTGTCCCCATACTCATCCTTGATCTCATCAGTGAGCTCGCCGAGGAACTCCCCAATAGTGGGCATGTATTCACCCTCCCTCTGTGAATATCACGCTATCTGTATCGGCATACAATACTCTCCGCCCAAGAGAATGCAATAGACCCCAAAGTTTTATACGGGCGTAGGCTGTTGTGAAGCTGGCCACAGGTATGTTTGTAACCCTTGAGGTATCTGTGGAAAATTCAGTGTTGTTGTACTTTATTACGTGAGTATTACCTACATTTACGATCTCCATGACCTCTTTATCGGGGGCATTGGCATAATCCCAGACATCGCTATAACTTTGTGCCAAATCAATGCTCCCTCTGCCGGTATTCTGCGCAAATTTTCCCCATAGACTGTTTAGACACAACTTTGCACTAAAGCGCTTGCCAGGATTCTTTACAATTTGGACACGATCAAGTTGTATACCTTCGCGGTCGCGGTAACGTTGAATATAGGCCGACTTTTCATCTTCGGTATCAACTCCTCGCGGATAACCTGATGCCTCAACCTTATCCTTCAAAAAGGTGTTTATATATGGTGTGAAAAGGTTGGGTAGCTTCTGAAACCTCCACACCTCATGTATCTTCAGTATTCTATAACCATGGCGCACGGCTAGGGCCAACTCAGGACTTGTATATACGCCTCTGATCTTACGCTGGTGGGGTATATGGTTACATTCGCCGTTATCCTCTTCCGCGCACTTCACGCACAGGGGAAACATGAGCTTGTCGTCGATAACGACAGGTAAGATCGGCATCCATAAATTGCGTGGGGGGAGTACGTCTACGAAAGAGATCTCAAAGTAACGATCATTCAAATTTTTTGAAAATTCATTGATGGATGGTAGGCTAGGCCCCACCAGTTTCTCAGGAGCGCCCACGGGGTACGGATTGCTCTTCATCACGTATGGGTATAAAGAACAGAAATCGTAGTAATGGAGCTTCACGCCCTCCGTAGGTGGGAAGTATAGTCTGAAAGGATTTGTACGTCCTCCAAACAAGCTATCACCACATTTGAGAGGATCCAGCACCATTGAACGCTTGATCGCTTTTATTTCCTCACGGTACACCTCGTCTGTCTCCATCCGTGCATCATATTCATGCTCCCACAAGACTTTGTGAGTGAACTGTGATCCTATAAGTTGATCGCGGGTGCGGGTCGATGCAAGACAGTCGGCAGGAGACCTACCGTGGATATCTCCGGTGACTCCGCACTCAGGACGGGGGCATCCATGCCACCAGCAACCGTTAAAGGAGTACACAGTCTTCACACCAGTGACACGGTTTTCACTTAACCCATCAACCCAAAAAACACGTCCATTAATCTTAATGGGTACTTCACCCGTGTTGCGGGCGTGCTTTATGTATACACCTGTCTGTTGCTGTAGGTGTATGAGCCAGTAAATAGCCTTGTGCCCGTAACTGCGGGGATTGTTTCGGTGAATAATGGCTAAGGTGTCTTTCGGCATGAAGTTATTCTTGAACACAGTAAAACATAATGATGCGATGGTGGTTGCGACTTGCAGTGGATCGCATTTGAAACGGGCTATGTACATCCTTCTAAAGGCCTGGAAACATACTCTAAGCACGCGCACATCATTCACGCAATAACGCTCACATTCATCAGCTATATTATAAGGGTTACTTTCATTAAAACTGTCGTAGTATCGATCAAAGTCTTCACGTTCATCCATGCAGTCAAAATAATGTTTGGGGGGTGGTGGGCCTACGTAGTTTAAAGTCTCGCTGGTGAGGAAAGTGTATGGGAAGTATCCTTTGGAAACTTCAGCTGCTACTCCCATCACCTTGGGTAGCTTTGCTAATTTACAAGGTGTGAATAATAAAGTATCTTTAAATTGTACATTGCCTCTTATCTGCATCTGTATTAATTTGTTGCCTCTTTTCAATGGATCACCTGTAAATATATCAGAGGATTCGTGTTCAAGCAACTCCTTATAAAGGAACTGCGTGTCAAACTTTGCCCCGTTATGGGCGAGAATATACACAGTCATTTTTTTGAACTTGTCGGCTAACTTAACAATATAGGACACAAATAGTTTACAGGACTATCGCTGACATTCGTTTAAAAACGTTTGTCCGTTTACCACATTTGGGGCACTCGTCACATTCGATATCCATACACTCATCACAGATAGTCTGGCTCACAAGTAAATGTGGAATTACCTCTTTGGTTTCAGCGTTCGTATATGTTTCTTATCGTAGTATACAGTTATACAGGGTTATTTTTAGG
The DNA here is from genome assembly GCA_023014485.1 of Bathynomus jamesi. Taxonomy (NCBI): domain Eukaryota; kingdom Metazoa; phylum Arthropoda; class Malacostraca; order Isopoda; family Cirolanidae; genus Bathynomus; species Bathynomus jamesi. The sequence goes on along the minus strand of JAJOZX010001674.1, from coordinate 155,591 downwards.
CTTAGCATCTTTCATATAACATACATGCTTTACTCCATCCGCCTTATATTCCTCCTGGCATGTAGGACAGTGAATTACGTCACACTTGTGCTTAAATTTTCCCCAATTATCCATTGTGTGAAACATACCACATTCACAGATTCTCATTTTCCTGCACGTGCCAATTGATTTATGGAAATCAAAACAGCTATTATTGAAAAATGTGCGTCTACACACATCACAGTCTCTCTTCTCAGCTTCAACTACACGGCTTTCACATTTGGTGCTTTTACACTGCTCACATACCATGTGACATTCTTTACAATGTCTCACTATATCATCCGCAAACTCGAGGCACCCCTTACCACAAATCATGATGTCTCCCATATTTTCGACTTTTGTCATAACTCGCGTAAAGCCACCTTATATTACGGATGGGGAGATACGTTGTCCCTGACAATCCTAAAATAAGTAGGGGCCTTGTACGATCTCTCACACAGCTTTTAAAAACATACACAGTCCTACGACGATCATCCAACCCAAACACAACTATGCGGACATTCATTTCCTGTTCTACCCTTCTCAGCTCTTCAGGACCCATATTACAGTCAAATTCAAGTTCACAGTCTACAGCTAGTTTACGGGCACGCTCCACGACTGTAGGCAACCAAATTTTTTGAGTTCGTGTATTTTGTACAGTAAACATACGTGCTAAGAGTACTGCTATAAAGCCGCAACCACGATCGACGTTTATATGCCGTCTATAAATAGCTTGAGAATTGAAGTTAAGAGTATACGGTATGGCACTATGACCCGCAACACGGTATACATGGTCAATATTTACCGTGAAGTTGTCCATATTGAAGGCTATACTACTTTGGGCGGCTTGCATTATACGCCCTAATATATATTCTACATCTTCAGCCGCCAAACGTCTAAATGGCACTATCACCCAATAATCGTCTACATCACCGTCATCTGACCCGAATCCAAAGGACAGACTCGTCCTGACTTCACGCTCGTCACGATTCTGAAGAGCAAACTCTATAATATGCTCTACAACCCGGCGTAGTCCGCGCTCAATTCCACTGCTATACATGACTCTAGGGTCGACCCTGACTCTATACCGATTTCTAGTCAAGGCTGGGGTGGGGGCTGCGGATCGCACCAATTCCAGTGTTATACCATCCTCAACAGAAGGGGGGCGGAATTAGTGGATATATTAGCGAAGGTGCTGCTGATGGGGGCCCTGTTGCGTAGGAGGTTGATGGTTGGGGCTCTATTATTGTAGACTTAACAGAACGGGGGGCGGCGGATGAATAAGGGGATATATTAGGTGCTGCTGGGGTGTTGTTGCGTAAGAGGTTGAGGGTTGGGGATCTATTACCGCTGCAACAGACGCGTATTTCGGTCGCTTTATACCTGACGTGGTATCTCATACCTCCGCTTTGGACGTGTTACCGGTATCGCTGGTGAGGGTTCAGGGGAGGAGATCACAACTACACTGTCGTCGAGGTCATCCGTAATGATGGGCTGCTCTACCTCATCGTCATTCACGGTTCTGTGGGAGAAGAAATATAAGGATCAGCACTCAAAATTTGTAATATTTTGTAAATGACTCACTTAGGAGTGTGACGTGTTAGAAATGGACTCTGTAGAAAAATTCAGATTCACGAGCCCATCCACATGTATTATATCTGGACCTACAGGATGTGGTAAAACTGTGTTTATGCTTAAAATCATTAAAGAAAAGGGGAGATGTTCTCGAAATTTGTGCATAAAGTTATATGGTGCTATTCGACGTATCAATGTGTTCAACGAGTACCAAGATGATATTTTGTTCCACAAAGGCGTATATGACGTTAATTCGTTAAAGGGAAATGAACATACAATCATTGTAATTGACGATCTCATGTTGGAGATGGATAAAACGTTTGCCGAGACATTTACAGTATTCTCCCACCATCTTAACATAAGCGTGTTCTTCATCAATCAGAATCTATTTTTCAAAAATAGATACATGCGCGATGTGTCGTTAAATACGCAATATCTAGTCTTATTCGCGCAACGTAGAGATGTATCACAAATTGGGGTATTAGCCAATCAAATGTTCCCGAATCAGCGTAAGGAGTTTTTGGAAGTTTATAAAGAAGCTACAAGCACGCGTTACGGATATTTGCTTTGCGACCTTCATCCGCGAAACACGTTTAGAGTGCTTCTGCGAACGAATATATTTCCAAACGAGCCTGAAACGGTGTATATTCCAGAATGACAAAGAGACTAAAGAAATACCGTGAATTAATAAAAATCTATCATCGACTGCCCCGGGCAATGCAGCAGATGTTTATTAAAAATATCGATGCCGACTTTTTAAAATGCATCTGTGAAATCTGTCTTAACGTTATAAATTGCAATGTATCAATGAAAACCCATCAGAAGGCTCGCCTACGCCGCTACAAGAACATAATACGTGCACTCGCTCGTAAAAGCCAAACTGTAGCGAAGAAAAAACGAATTATTGTACAAACAGGAGGGTCATTTCTCCCCATCTTATTTTCAGTTTTGGGTCCTTTACTGACTAGATTAATATAATGAAGAAAGTGGTAGTGATTCCCCACGAGGTGTACGCCTCACTGCAAAGAGACACGTATCTAGATCCCCGTAAAAGCAGACTTAAAAGAATGGAAAGCGAATTGTTAGCCCTATTAAACAGTGAAAAAACACCTGATGAGAAAAGAATCTTATACCAAGAAGCTCTGCAGAAATTTCTTCACGAGTACGAAAATTATAAGAGCCCTACAGAGATTCCTGTGGTTATTAGGCACAGCACGGGGGACGATGGCGACATAGGATCTGTACCCGACGACACAGCTGACCAACCAAAAAGATTAGCCACACAACATATCGAACATGTATTAAAAAATACCCTCCCACTTACATTGAGGAGTAAAGGCTTAAGTCTTTATAATCTATTGAATGAGGATCCCGCCATACAATGGACCGATACAGGGGAGATCATTGTGGAAGGATCAAAGGTACAGGGATCGAATATCGTAGACATTGTCCATGATCTGGTGAGAAAGTGGGATAGGCCATCACCATCAGGATGGAAGCATATTAAAGCAAGACTACAACAAATAAATGTCCCTAAAACGTTGATAGGAAATCTGAACAGGTTAAAAGACTTGGAACATGCAACGCCTGTGACACAATTGAAGGCGCCGTCACCCCCGGCGGTAACACCTTTGAAGAGGAGCAAGAAGAGGTTAAACCAACCCTACCCACGTGCCTCTAAAATACGCAAATGGCTAACGTATTAACTAAACGCTATTATGACATTTCTACCCCATCCTCTTACGGCGGCGTAGATAGACTGTACAGAAGTGTTTACGGAGTAGGAAAAAAAGATGTTGAAAGATTTTTGAGGGAGCAGGACGCTTATACGCTTCATAAGCCTGTGAGAAAAAGGTTTAAAACAGCCAAGACAACGGCTTCCTCGATTGATTCTATTTGGCAAGCAGATTTAACAGACATGCAAAGATATTCTGTGTATAACGATGGTTACCGCTACATTCTATTCATAATAGACGTATTCTCTAGATATCTGTGGCTAGTTCCTCTGAAAAATAAATCACCTGAAACAGTTGCTAAAGCCACCAAAACGCTAATGTTAAAAGAAAACAGGGTTCCTGGCTATTTTTGTACGGATATGGGGAAGGAGTTTATAGGCCGTGCTTTTCAGAATATGTTGACAGAGTTTAATATCAGCTATTACACAACCAATTCTATACATAAGGCTTCTTTAGCTGAAAGAGTTCAGCGCACCATAAAGGAACGCATGCACCGTTATTTTACACATAAAAACACATACAGATTTCTAGACATTCTGGAATCATTGGCATCATCCTACAACCGCTCACACCATCGCACGATTGGGGCAACACCTAACGAAGTTTTAGAAAGAGGTACGCTCCCGAGAAGAGATGGATCACCACCCACCACCACACTCTGCGCGCTTCAAAATCAATGATTATGTAAGGCTGTCGCGTTCGGGGAATAAATTCGCAAAGGGTTTTGAGCAAGGATGGACACGCGAGATTTTTAAAGTTAGGGCTGTGAGACCTAAAGGTGAGATAATGATGTATTACATTGAAGATTTGAATGGGGAAGAAATCTCAGGAGGCTTTTACCGCGAGGAATTGCAGAAAGTTGCGTTTAATTTAGAAAAAAATGTGTTTAAAATTGAGAAAATTTTAGGAAGCAAAGGTTCAGGAAGGAGAAAAATGTACCTGGTGAAATGGCTAGGGTACCCAGAAAGCTTCAACACCTATATAAAAGCTGATGCAATAATGAAGCTTAAATAGTATGCAACATGGCTCCTAACCATTTCTACGTCACACTCCCGTCCTCCTCGTCCCTGTCTGTACACCCTAACAACACGCTAGCCAACTTTGTAACAGAACTCCATGGGCACATTGAATTGGGTCGTGATTCGTATGAGGTGGGGATATGCGAAATTCAGCTGGACACCGTCTTTTTAAATATTGAACATAAAGAAACCGTTTTTACGATTCTTAGAGACATTGACGAGTGTGAAAAAGCTGGGGTAGCTATGGATGAAACTATGCGCATCGCTCGGACTAAGATTGCACGGTATTACAGTACAGAAGTAAGACTAGGGCCGGGTCAATATGGTTCGGCCGAGGATGTTGTGAGAGGCTTAAACGTAAGTTTAAGAAACTCAAACCTTACGAATGATTTAGTATATGAAATCGTAAACAACCCTGCACATACACTAATCCTAAAATCAAAGACTAACAGACGTCTTAAAGAACATAGAAAGTTCAAAATTCTAACCAACGGCCGATATAGCGCAGCCTTCCAAAGAGACACATTTCACGAGACACAGTATAACTTGTCCAGATTAATGTATCAATTGAAGATGGAGAAATTGGCTGAAAGGTCCCCAGACATGTGCTATATTTACAGTAATATAGTGGAGCACCAGTTTGTTGGGGATACCCAGGCACGCCTGCTGCGCATTGCTCACATCCCCAACCATAGAGGAAGGAGTTTGAGTATTACATATGACAGACCCCATTATGTGAATGTCGCAACTAATTTAATAACCAATATCACAATATATATAAGAACGATTGAGGGCGAAAACTTCCCATTCGGTAACGGGAGCTTAACAGTGAAGCTACACTTTCGACGCACTGAGTTATAATGGATAGAAAGCCTTTCACCGTCTATCGAGGGATGCGATACCAGCGCGGTAGTGGACTTGGATCCATTTTTTCATCCATACTACGTACGGCTGTTCCTTTGCTGAAGAGGGGTGCCAGATACCTTGGAAGGAAAGCGCTACAATCAGGCCTTAACACTGCAGAAGACATATTGGCCGGGGCTAAACCTAAAGAAGCTCTAAAAAAACATTTAAAGCGTACACGGAACGAAATCATCAAAGATGCAAAGAGAAAAATGCGTGGTGGCGGGAAGAAGAGGGCTCCCCGGAAGAAGAAGGGGTCACGTGGTATTAAACGTAAAAGGCTATCAAAAAAGAAATGCTGTAAGCGAATGAAACCTATGGTTGACCACTTTTTTGACTGATATAAGCTAAGGATATTGATCTCATGAATCATAGTTTGTTTACCACTTGTCGAGAGAGGAGTCACTATTTCGCCATGGCACGCTTCATCCACCCATGTAGTTCACAATGCTGTAAATCGGAGCTGTCCTTTTTTGAGCTCCCGCCAACCCAAGTTTCTATTGAGCACAGTGACTTTATTACAATTAACCCTTTAAACACAATTAGTTCCCCGAGTGCACCACTATAGAATTCGTGATACCCAGCTCAGGTCCTTACTTTTTTGATCCAAGCTGTGTGCACATGTACGCTAAGCTACGTATAGCCCATTCTGATGGAACGGTCTGCGATGACAAATATGCTGTATACCCTGAAACAAACTTTCTGCACGCCATATTCAACCAGTGTGACGTATATTTAAATCAGACCAACATATCGGCAGGCACGGGGTACTATCATCTACGAGCCTATTTGGAAAATGTCCTCAACTTTTCCAAAGAAGCGAAGGCTACCTTTTTAAGTGCGGAGGGATATTATCAAACTAAAGATGAAAATAGTATAAAGGACAAATTTAAAAATTCTAAAAAGAAAATATACGAGTGTTTTGGACGGTTGCACACAGATTTCACTTTCCAGGAGAAGTTGCTTGTGAACGGGGTGGATATGAAAATAAAGCTCACCCGCACGAGTCCTGAGATCTGCTTAAATCTGGATGCGAATCAAGAAGAGGGTGCAAAGTCCGTTGTGGTTCACATTATGGACACATACCTCCGCGTACGGCGAGTGAAATTAAGTTCACCAAAACAACTAGAAATTGAGAAAAATTTACTAAACGCTACAGTGAAATATCCTATTAACAGAGTGCAGATCAAACTATATACGGTTCCTGCAGGGTTGGCATCGAAGCAGATAGAAAACATTGCCCTGGGAAATCTTCCTAAAAGGATATTAATCGGCATGCAGGACCACGCTTCGGTGAATGGAAAATATAAAAAGAGTGCCTTTAAATTCGAGAATTTCGGACTTAAAAATATAACTCTATACGTTAATGGCACTGCTTTGGGTGGAACAATGGGTACGGACTATTCATCAGACGCTGTGTTACCTCTTTGTGCCAGAGCCTATAGTAATCTGACCCATATTGCAGGTGATTGTGATGAGCTTGGTAATGGGGTAACGCAGGAAGAATTCATTGATCAATTTAACCTTTACCGTTTGACATTACACCTGACTTATCTGCTAGCGTAAATACCCATTTAACCCCACAGCAGAGCGGAACATCTCAGTGCGGCTGGAATTCGCCAAGCCTATAGACGCTCCTATTAGTGTACTAGTATATCTCGAATCGCAAGCCCTAATAGAAGTAGATAGATTTAGAAGCGTTATCACTGACTTTTAAAATGGATGCTAATACACTTCAGAAAGTAATGGAGCGAGTCACACGTTCCAAATTTATCGGCGTGTTTGCGAAGAAACATTGAGTTTGCCAAGTACGCGAGAATGCGGTAGTCTTAACACAGACATCATCGGTAATGAAGGGATTCACTGGATCGCTGTCTATTTTAAAAATAGACAGCGCCTGTACTATTTTGATTCACTCGGTACTCAACCCTGGAGTGACCCTATTATTGTAAAATTTCTCGCTCAGTTACATATTCCCGAAGTTGTGTGGACCCCATTTCGCATGCAAGGATATTTTACTAATGTTTGCGGAATGTACTGTGTCTCATTTCTCATGCATATGTCAAATGATAAAGAATTTATAAATTTTTTAAATTTATTTGACCCGTGTCACACTCGCCGAAACGATGAAATGGTATGCAGACAGATAAAAAACCGTTTTCCAATTGTACGTACTCGTTGTATATATAATGTTTTTGTTCGTATATTTGTAACGATATATTCGTTTATTGTACTGATTTCTTTCATTTAATAAATTTATGAAAATATATTGTGTCTTCTTATCCCAAAAAGATCGAAAAACACTTACATTATTTCGGTGTGACATTGTTGACTGATCAGTATACCCTCTATTCCGAGATTCTTCAAAAGATTGTATAACACGTGTCAAATCCTCATCGGACCTTAAAGGAATAATGCTTTTAAAACATATACAGAGTATACAGACAGACAGATCCCCATTATGTGAAGATATCTTTGGTTCGATGAACGCCATATTTCGATTTTAGCATAATGGGGAAATAACATGATGACATTTTTGGCGAGTATCTATTTGACGAGATACTACAACTCTCCATATATATATAAAATTCTAATTATAGACACTTACATTTCTATGGTAGTCCCTTGCGTCGGATTGTAAGGAGCGTCACTGCAAATATCTTCTACGGTTTGCGTTGAAAAAATTCGCCACGATCAATCGCATTGAAAAGACTAATTGCGGTTAATGCTGCAGTATCACGTTCTTCATACAAGTCTGGGGAGACGTACACTGCTGACTGATCAGTATATCATCCATATTCCGAGGTTCTTCAAAAGATTGTATAACACGTGTCAAATCCTCATCGGACCTTAAAGGAATAATGCTTTTAAAACATATACAGAGTATACAGACAGATCCCCATTATGTGAAGATATCTTTGGTTCGATTACCAATTTCGATTTTAGCATGATGGGGAAATAACATTGATTGACATTTTTGACTAGTATCTATTTGACGAAATACTACAACTCTCCATATATATATAAAATCGAATTATGGACACTTACATTTCTATGGTAGTCCCTTGCGTCGGATTGTAAGGAGCTTCACTGCAAATATCTTCTACGGTTTGCGTTGAAAATAAGTCGTCACGATCAATCGCTTAAAAAGACTAAGTGCAGTTAATGCTGCAGTATCACTTCTTCATACAAATCTGGGGAGACGTACAGGTCCATGGTTGAGGAATGATTATTCACTGATGCGAAAATAGCTACTGTTACTCCCAACTGAAAAATATCCCCTTTTATATGCACATCGCCAAGCTCCGCCCAAAAGACCAGATGTTCGTCGTGATTGGCTGCCGATGTAGCTGGGTGGAGCTATGACGTGTACCATTCCGCTATAACGGGTACGGACGAGTAATTGCATCTTTATATTTTCACTAATAGATTAATGCTCTTATTCTCCTTTGAAAATTATTTGGTGATTCGTATAGAACTTTTGATATTGATTCCAAATATGGTTTCAGAAGTTTTCTATCACCCATAGTTTTCGAGAAAATAATATTTCCATTTACTCAGTTTCCCGCATCATTAGTCACTAATGTAATCGAGAGGGTATAAAGAAATATATCATAATTATATTTTAAAAATAACATTCGGTTTCAACGTTAAACTGTGGGTCTAAGGTCCGCCCGAATTGTTCATTCTGACGAAGGTCAAGCTTTCCACTCCACCTTAGACCTACAGTTTAACTCCGAACCATCAACAGCCCAGCGTCTTAACCACTAGGACACGTAGGGTACCCATTTATCTGCCAACCACTTTCTTTGTTACCACCTTAGACCTACAGTTTAACTCCGAACCATCAACAGCCCAGCGTCTTAACCACTAGGACACGTAGGGTACCCATTTATCTGCCAACCACTTTCTTTTATTGTGTAATGACCACCTTAGACCTACAGTTTAACGTGGAACCATCAACAGCCCAGCGTCTTAACCACTAGGACACGTAGGGTACCCATTTATCTGCCAACCACTTTCTTTTATTATGTGGAATGACCACCTTAGACCTACAGTTTAACGTGGAACCATCAACAGCCCAGCGTCTTAACCACTAGGACACGTAGGGTACCCATTTATCTGCCAACCACTTTCTTTTATGTGGAATGACCACCTTAGACCTACAGTTTAACGTGGAACCATCAACAGCCCAGCGTCTTAACCACTAGGACACGTAGGGTACCCGTTTATCTGCCAACCACTTTCTTTTATTATGTGGAATGATGAACAGCTGGGCTTTGCTGATCTCTTACATATAAAACCCATTCACTAAGAACATTGGCTTTCCTTTCTCACTAGAAACAAACTCTGCCATAAGTAGAATTTAATTGGATTCATCTACACTATATATATATCATTATATTTCTATGACACCATACAAATTACGCGTAAATATTTTCATTGTAGAAGTAGTAATAATGACAATATTAATATCTGAAGTCAGTGGTGATTTCTGCTCGAATAGCTTGTAGAAGGATAATCCCTCGACCCGAAAAAGGTCTCTAGGGACACGATTCGAACTGATTTAGCTTCTGCCTTTCATCGTGTGTGTGTGTGTGTGTGTGTGTGTGTGTGTGTGTGTGTGTGTGTATGAGTTGTTACTCGTTTATTATATATATATATATATATATATATATATATATATATATATATTGGGGGGAAGATCTCACCCGTTCTTCGACCCGACCCCGTTTCATTGTAGAAATAATAATAATAATAATAATAATGATAATAAGAATTGATGTGCAAGGTGTTTGCAGTTAAGATGTAGTTGTGTAAAAAGTTATTTTTAATAAGTAGAATTTAATTGGCTTCATCTACACTATATATATATATATATATATATATATATATATATATATATATATATATAATATCATAAGCTGTTTAAAAGAATGTATAATTATAGTAAACGAAATAAGCTAGTTAACCGTAAAATTAATTATTTTCTATTATGGCGTTTTCGAAGGTAAACTATGTTATTTGTTTCTTTAAGTTCAATGAAGTTAATGTTAAATTTGCTTCTAAACTAAAATTAAATGTTATAAAATAAATATATATATATATATATATATATTATATATATATATATATATATATATACAGTGGAACCTTGCTTAACGAGCATAATTCGTTCCCGAATTGTGCTCGTTATGCAAAATGCTCGTTAAGCAAGGCAATTTTTTCCATAGGAATCAATGTAAAATATGATAATGCGTTCCATGCTTAAAAAATACTTAAAATAATATTTATAATGATATTTAAAGGCGTTTTTTAAATTATTATTGCATGAAATGAAAAGATTATTAATAAAAATTAACCCAAAAGAGAATGTAAATAATTAGTAAACGGTGAAATTTATAAATAACTTACGAAGAGAGAAGGTGCTCCTGACGCACGCAAAGGAAATGAAGAGACAGGGGAGGAGGAGAGGGTTATTGAGGGGAAGGAGGAGAATCGTCTTCGTTCAATGCAATAACATTCTCGACGAGCTCACAGTCACTAGCTTTAAATTTTTTAGAGGCACTTTCACTTTCTTTTGGATCCTTTTTCACGAGGAAACTGTCAAGAGACATTTGTTTTTGTCTACGCTTTAAATTTTGACGAAATATTTTGCTCGTTAAGCAAAGTGTCGCTCGTTATGCAAGGTAATTTTCCCCCATTCTTTTTGCTCGTTATACGAATTTCTCGTTATACGAGGCACTCGTTAAGCAAGGTTCCTCTGTATATATATACCTAACATAAGAAAAGAATGTGTATATATATATATATAGCATAATAATATATATCTAGCAATCCGATCATTGCAAAAAAAAAACTGGAAAGGTATGCAATTAATAAAGGTGTATTTAAACAGAATTTAATTGGAATAACTATCGTCATATTGTGTTGCACAATGGATGATTAATGGGACACATGGCGCTATCTGGCAACTGAACACATTGCGCTATCTGGCAACTCAGCCAGAATAGAGGCTTATAAAAGATCGAGAAGCTGGTGAAGACTCATTCCCAGCTCGGCTCCAGCCGAGCAAGGACCTCTGGTCCCTCTCTTTTTGGCCCTTTGGTAAACCCCTTAGTGGCCTCTTAGGTTAGGAAAACAAAAATAATATGCCTTAAAGGCAACTACTCTCTCTCTCTCTCTCCTTCAGGCGTCTCTCTCTCTCCTTCAGGCGTCTCTCTCTCTCTCTCCTTCAGGCGTCTCTCTCTCTCTCTCCTTCAGGCGTCTCTCTCTCTCTCTCCTTCAGGCGTCTCTCTCTCTCTCTCCTTCAGGCGTCTCTCTCTCTCTCCTCTCAGGCGTCTCTCTCTCTCTCCTTCAGGCGTCTCTCTCTCTCTCTCCTTCAGGCGTCTCTCTCTCTCTCTCCTACAGGCGTCTCTCTCTCTCTCCTACAGGCGTCTCTCTCCCTCCTTCAGCTCTCTCTCTCTCTCCCTCCTTCAGCTCGCTCTCTCTCTCCCTCCTTCAGCTCGCTCTCTCTCTCTCTCCTGCATGTGTAACTACTGCATGTGTGCGTATGTGTGTGTACCTCCTGCATGTGTACCTCTCCTCTCTCCTTCAGGCGTCTCTCTCCTTCAGGCGTCTCTCTCCTTCAGGCGTCTCTCTCCTTCAGGCGTCTCTCTCCTTCAGGCGTCTCTCTCCTTCAGGCGTCTCAGCCAACTGGCTGATTCTGGCTGATTAGGAGCCTATAAAACAACGCCAACTCGGCTGAAGTCTTAGTGTGTGCACTTGGCTCCTGCCAGGTGAACACCTCTCCTCCTTTCTCTTCTCCTCCTCCTCTCTCTCCTTTCTCTTGGGGGATAACGCCGCCTCCAAGTTTCACGACCCCCCTTGTTGCACCTGCAGCATCCCCCCTTTGGGGGAATTTTTTTCTTCTTTTTTTTTTTATTATTTTGCAACCCCCACCCCCCTCCCCCCTTTGCAACATTACGTCATCACTTGCAACATTCTTGCACTCTCCCCTTTCTCGGCTATACTACTGAGGTATACCAGTGAGGGTTGTTTTGAGACCAGTAGCGGGTCTGTCGATTTACCTCACCATTTCCATAAAAAACAGCCTCGTCACTGAACAGAATGGTGGACAGGAAATTGGCATCCCGAGCATATTGCTCCGTAACCCATTCACAAAATTCCATCCGCCGGTCGGGATCATCATCATCTTCGCTTAATTTCTGTAGGATCTGAAGTTTATATGGATGCCATTTGTGAGCCTGAAGAATGCGATGGATGCTACTTTTCGACACTCCTGTCACGGCGGACAATCGCCGAAGAGACTTATTGGGACTTCTGTTAAAATGAGCCAGGATAGCAGTCGCTGTATCATCGTCAGTGGACCTCCTTGAAGGTCCACTGCGTGGTTTATCTTCTATGGATCCTGTTTCCTTAAACTTTGCAACAAGTCTGCTAACACAACTCTCTGTTATTGGCTCGCGGTCTGGATGCAGTCTGTTAAATTCAGCAGCGGCCTCTCTGACTCCGATTTCCTATGAGTAGAATTATCTGGATTCGTTCTTCCTTGCTCACAGACATTATGGCCTGTAGAAAGAAAAATATGAATTATGGTTTGTAGAAATAGAAAAATATGAATTTCTCCTATGATCAATGTTCCCTCTAATTTTTTTTAGTCCGTGTGCGCAAGAAATTTTCGTTGTGCATACATTTAGATTCATGGTGAAAAATTGTGCAAATTTTTCTGAGCGCTATTATCTTCAAAATGAAATATATATAAATATTAAATACTTGATAAATATTATTTCCATAAGGTGATAGCTTGATCATTACGCTACTATTAAATGGATATTAAAAAACTGTTTACAATTTTATATATTCTTAAAAAAGAAAACATTTTATCCATTCTAAAAATATGAATAAAATAAAAAATAGTAAAATAAAATTCAACAAAATAAAGAAATAAAATAAAAATAACTAATTGAAAATGACTATTTTAGTTATCATTTCTCAAAACAATTTTTAGCATTTAGCAATTTAAAATAGACTATCATGATTAATACATGATTTTATCCATTCACAAAATAGGAATAAAATAAAAATAATTTTATTTTTTAGGAATTATGAGATAATTACTGTTCGTTTTTATGCAAAAATAAGAAAGAGAAGGTTTATATTCAATGCGTTAATGTATAAAAGAAAAAACTGCAAATACATAGTTAAAAAAAATCTGTATTGCGTAATTGCGCGGACGTCGGCGAAGTCGGGCGGAAGGGGTTAATACTTAAAAGAGCGACTATAGAGTATGTTGATGCAAATGGTCAGACCTTGTGTGACGGTATAGTTTTGAAATTACTTCATTTACTGTCGTGACTCATGGTACACTTGAGCCTGTGCGCATTTTATTTTGCTGTGTGCGCGGGTTTCACAACGCGTGTGCGCGCGCACACGCGCACACCTTAGAGGGAACATTGCCTATGATGCCGGACTTATGGGACACCCTGTATGTATGTATATGTATATATATAAACAAGGTTGGGAGCTATTGAAGAATAGGGACCCCAGCCTTCTTTAGTTAGCTTCATAAGGCTAACTAACGAAAATATCATGACCTAACCTATCGTCAAGGGCGTACAGTTAACCTAACGATTGGTTAGGTTAGGTCGTGAAATTTTCGTTAGTTAGCCTTATAAGCCTAACTAAAGAAGGCTGGGGTCCCTATTCTTCAATAGCTCCCAAGGTTGTTTTGTTACCCATGATAAAGTATAGACTTTCTTTAAATAAAGTTGTGTACCACAGCCTGACACCATTACTCAAAAGTTCCACACTTTTCCAATTATTTCAAACTAGTTTAATACATACCCAACTAAGTTTTAGCCTACAGGCCGATCTTAAATAAATATGCAAATAATGTATGTTCAGATGTGCTTTATATAATATATATATCCCCCAAGCCAAGGATAGGTGGGGCCTGCATTGTTAAGCTTCAAAGGCCCTATCCGGAAATATAAATCTTCGTTAGAATTTACGTAACGCACCATGATGTACGATGTACAGTAATGCGATTAACGTTACATGTACCGTATGTGATAGTTGTTCATTACACATTGGGAGAAACTGTAAAAATAGCACATTATTTTTCAAGTGAATCTTTCGGATTGTGAACTTTTTAGTTTTGAAGAGACCAATATGGTTTTATTTCTATTACAAATAATTTAACAGATTTTGATAGATCTCGATGTAGGCTTCTGTTACAGACTAAGAGCGAAAAGCAACAAACCATTTACACATTTCAATAAACGTACAGTAAGGCAAGCTTATCGTAACTTAAGGTTTAGTGTAGAAACTGTAGTAGCTACGCTTAAGTCCTACACTAAGACCCTTCCTCATAAGACCACGTAGTCTGGTTAACCCTAGAAAGCCAGAGTAGCCTATTACAATAAAAGTACAGTTGTTTTTTCTGGTTCTGGAAATGATAGGGTTTTTTAACAACTTTCATGGTTTAATTCGACCTATAAATGTAATTTTCATTATGAGGTTATGTAGACCCAACACTAGTCGCTGTGTGTGCGATCCCACATTGACTTTCTAGGGTTGGGTCCTACACTATCATAAAAGCCTAATACTAATAACTAGACCTAATACCAATAGGGCAACTAGCATCCGGTTCAGTACCCAACCCAGCGAAGGTTTACATTCAAGGAATACTTACAGGCTATTTAGGACGAATGTCACGTTCATGAAGGAAATGTGTACAAACGTGACGCTCCTCTGACACCAACACGCCATCTTCCAATCTCAAAACTGACCTCTGCATCTTCCTAAATAGGTCACAAACACAAAATCTTGTCTTCAATATATCAAACTAAATATTGTAAGGGTTGAGGTTAGAGGGTCTTTTGGAGGAAAATTAAATATCAGACCGAGTGAACCCTAAGCTTAAACACCAATTAACATTTAATCTATCATTGGTTAAGTGCGAAAATGTAAAAATTATGCCCATAAATTAGACTTGGGTACCGTCTTTTTTGAAAGTAGGACACCTACCGGTATTCCTAATATACGAATCCTATTTCGCTACATAGCTAGGACGGGCTATGTTGAATTATAGTAGGCTATGGTTAACAATGATGAGGCCATACGGTACGCCACCTGCCCACGCTAAATCTAAAAATGTTATAGAACTACGCCTAAACCAATGGCAACTGGTCTCATAGGCTAACCGACACTGCAGGCCTACAACGATGGGGCAATGGCCGGCCTACAAGCTTTTTTTCTTAAATATTTAACATCTAAACAGGCGTCCTTAATACATGCCCACACCTAATATAGCTAGCGTACCGGTATACGGTACAAGCATAAATTAATTTTACCCAGCTCGACCCCCTAGGCCTATTGGGCTTGGGAATGCACTCTTCGACGAATCTGCGTGTCAACTCAAAAATCTGAATAAAGGCTTTGACCCTAAATGCCAATTCCTTATAGCCTACATATACGATTAACTTGTCTACAATGAAAAGTAGGTTTGTAGCCTTTTTGTAAAAACAAATAGGACAATGCAGAACTTCCTTTTCTTTTGGAAAAAGGAACCGTACTAGCTTTAACTTAGCCAACGAAAGCCCAAGCAATCATGAAAAACAGTAAATACAAGCTCGGCTTTGAGCCTTTCGCTCACTATGATGTCTACACCTATGTTAATATAAAGAAGAAGAATACAAGTGCGATGAATATAACCTATGCCTATTACAATTTATAGCATATTTACCTATAGCCCTTTCAAATTCAAGCCATTCCCAACCAGCATCAACAACAGCCCAGCCTACCGATCGAGCATAACCTAAGCTCAAGGTCGTTGCTTAGCAGTTTAATTTAGCACTGGTAGCAGGAATTCTGGTCAGCTATTTAAACAATTCAAAGAGCACTCGGGTTATCAAATATGATATACGTACCAATATCATCAATAATAATAGTGCTATTAATATAGCAACTTAACAAGTACAAATAGGTGTCATTCTTTCTGAGAAAAAAGTTCAATACGTAACCAAATTTTCCCTCCACCCCCCTGCAAAAGGTTAATCTTTGAGAAACTAAGTAGCAATAAAGTATTAGTTACTGGCAAAATTAGTTTTCATACGAATTTTTTTAACGCCATTTTTATCCCTTCCTCCCCCCGCTCCCAAATCTCGGGTTATCTCCTCTCCCCCGCGAAAGCTTGAAGGTTAATGATCTTCGGGACGGGATGCGAGATTGTTCCCGCAAAAAGCTGGCCTAGCCTAGCCGTACGCACACAGGGGACTAAGGAGGGAGATTCGCTTAATTCCTTATCAGCAGGCCCTACCAATGCATCCTGAGGATCTAGGGTGCCTTAAAATTTCTATACTGGGCCAGTAGGCTTCTATTTGGATGTATCAACTATCGTTTTAATAATATACAAGCAACTCGTTTCAAATTATAGGGTTATTCATGTTAGGGATTTTTATTAAACGTTTCAACACGCTCTACTAAAACTGTAAAAATAAAAACTTATTACCAACAACGTTCTTTGAAAACTTTAAACCGTTTTTTGGGCTTCGGGTATTTTTACTAATACAAAGACCAAATAGAATGTCTATTAAATCTATTTACACTAAAGTTCACAACTAGCTGCCGGCCATACCGAAAACCGAAGCACATTTAGATAAGAGAAATTGCAATTCAGAAATTTAAACTATTTGAATAACAATTTCATTCATTTTATAATTCCATGAATAAAGAGCTTTTTTCACTAATAATAATAATTGAAAGTGTAGAACCAAATGATCTGCTTAATTTAAATCCTGCGGGGTAAAAAGGGGGGGGGGAGGTGTAACTAAGTTTACTCAAAATGGAAAATTTAGCCTTTGAAGAAACGTGTTTACGATTGAAAAATCAGCAGTCAAGGTTTGTCCAAAACAAACTGCTTGAACAGCTACGCCAAGTAGATATCCTGAGATAGTAAAAACTAATCAAATTTTACAAACTAAACATCTGCTCCTTTAAGTTCATTTCAGCGAGACTCCTCTCAGGAAGGTCGTCTTACATATGTAAATACAATTAACCTTAACACTATTTCACCGTTTAGTCTGTATTACCCCTAAGTACATAGCGAATGAAAGATGGTCAAACATTGTAAGAAAATAAGTACACGATTAGGCTAATTCAACATTGTCAGAAACGTGCGCGCGCGTGTATATATATATATATATGATAATGAACGAACTAAAGGATAAGCGAACGTTATTTATAAACTATGAGGGCTAGGCTATTATAAAACTCGTGTTAGAACTTTATCGGTCCACGCAGCTGTCGACCGCTATCCAAGGCTGTTTCTCCACCGTACGAAACTGTAATTGCTTTTAAACACCAGAGTTCTTCCCCACACCCCCCATTTTGTCCGTTAAGTTTAAAAGGAAAGAAATGGCCTTTGGTAGGTCCTGAATACTTATGACATATAATTGGCTGCACAAGTAGGCTGGACCCCAATGCATGTTGGCCTGCCCACGGCCTACTTAAATGGAGACTTTTTCTGCTTGATATAACTTCGTAGTAAGAAAAATGCTATACCATTACCATATCGATTAGACTCGTAACTTAAGACGGTTGAGTTAGCTTAGAGATAGTACGAGACTAATTAAATTTAACTTTCAGTAAATCCTATGACAAACGTAGTCTTTGAAGACCTTTTAATAACCTAGCTGGATTTGCACTATGAAAAATGACCGTGATAAGCTTCATCTTCATAAAATATGACCATACCAAAAGACCCTAGGCCCTAATGTATAAAACTTTATATCCTTGCAGCCACTTAGGGTCTAAGGTTATTTTTAAATTGTCAGCCTGGTTCCCAGCTTATGTCGTCATTAATATTCATAGTAGTAGGAGGCCAAAGTCATAGGCTACCTTAAAACTCTCTCGGTAAGCCCTACCTAGTAAGCTCCGCCTAGGCACCACCGGGGTATAATATCCTAGATTTCTCTTGGTAACAACTTCCCTTCTACCGCATCCACTGGCCTACCGACAGACCTTAGCAACTTCTAATTGCTCATCAAATTAAGCTAGGCTCAGACTTAAAAATCCTCAAAGATCTCAGATGTTTGAGGATTTTTAAGTCTATGTTTAACTATCAGTAAGCTTAGCTAGGCATATAATTACCAGAAAGGTTAGAAATACAGCTCTAGGCCTACTAATACAAGTAATCCTTCAGCAGGCAAGTGTGTGGTGGGCCTACCATCGAGTTCAAGACAAATTAGCCTATCAGAATCTAGGCCTACCAATTTCTTTTACTACAGAGATTAATTGAGGCAAGGCTGAACCCGATTCCTAACAGTAGGCTAAGGACTATTAATAACATCAGTGACTTACGTTTTAAAACAATTGAAATCAAGCCCGAGGGGGTCTTCTTGCCTTATATCCAAATACTGGAAACCACGAATTTACAACCTCACTCCACCGAGTCATAACACAGACTGACCCACAGAGTTACACAAAATAAAAATGAAGAATGTAAATTTTACTCAAAGAAGTCCTTCCAGAAGTGGTTTTCCGTTTTCTTTATAGGAATCCAAAACATTTTAAACATAAGTAACTAAATTATGTATTCCTAAAATGTAAATTAAAGTACAGGGAAATAACCAAACCAATATATATATATATATATATATATATATATATATAGTCAGTGACAAAAGCTTTGTCTCTCCGAAAATTTTTAAATACAGATGTCATATATCCTATTTCTTTACCACTTTTACAATGTGCTCAGTTTCCATGGTAACCGAAATCCATTCGCAAAGGAAATATATGTTCTTCTCTTTCTTTGCTTTTCTTTTGCGATAAGGTGGTTAACCACTTTGGCATTTGTGCAAAGACATATAAAGTAATAATACCAACATTAAATCTAGAATTCAGAAATATAAGGTACCTTAGTTGTAATAATTTATAAACATATATATAATTTAATGTGTAAAATTAGAACAGATTTAATTACAATAAAATACACAAATATTTATTGTAATTAAATCTGTTCTAATTTTACCCATTAAATTATACATGTTTATAAATTATTACACAATTTATAAACAATTATGAATATTTATATTGCATGAATATTTTTATAAATTATGAATATTTATATTGCACACGTTTTAGAAGCAAAAGGTGCGAATTACATCTACGAGAAAATTATAGAAATATTTTAAATTGGGTGGGAAGCCATAAATGGCTTACCCATGTCTTCAAAACGCTTCCAGTGAGATCAGCGAAGTGAAGCGACAGTGGCTTTGGTAAGTGGTTGAATGAGATAACAATGTGTACTGTCTTTAGATTCTTTAGACAGCCTTGGTTCCGAATCCAGGTTCAGTTGTAATTCTCTCCCATCATACGACCTTTGTTATAACAACGGATAAAAAATAATAAGTAACATAGATTATCTCGTCTTAATATTTTACTCTGTGTGTGTAAATCTGAAATTTTCAAACGTAATAAATATTAAAAGGATCAAGTAAAGATAAGCACCCCCAGCCTTCTTTAATTAGCCTTATAAGCTAACTAACGAAAATATCACGACCTAACCTAACCAATCGTCAAGGGCGTACAGTTGACTTAACGATTGGTTAGGTTAGGTCGTGATATTTTCGTTAGTTAGCCTTATAAGGCTAATTAAAGAAGGCTGGGGGTGCTTATCTTTACTTGATCCTATTAAAATTCTATTATATTAAACTGAATGGATTGCCTAAGAAAAAATATATATTTTAAATAAATAAATAATACAACAATGAACTAAAAATGGGGAAAAAAGTTCCTTTCGATAGTTTTCTTGTAGATGTAATTCGCACCTTTCGCTTCTAAAACGTTGCCTAAATTGTTGCCTAAATTATTCTGTGTCTACAAATTCATAATGTCTACGTAAATATTTGCAAGCCCGTAGCAAAGTGGGGGCTCGATCGAGCATCCACCCCGCCCATGAAAAAAATGCTCATCCCGGTCGACACTATTTAACCCCGTTATTTTTCAGTAAATATTGTAAACTGTGAAAAAAATAGCATAGACAAAGGGCTTTGTACTCGTAGTGCACAACCTATTACTCAATATGGAAGTTGACCCGGATGAGGTTGTTGATCTATTTGCAAAATAGCATGGGGACAAATTACGGAAAAGGAATTTGCTCTTCAAATTATAATTTTCAGATTGTCTGAATATAAAATATCACCAACATCTGTCATTCAGAGAAAATATATTTAATTTTTTTAACAAGGAAATTTAAAAATTTCTTTTATTTTGAGTTTGCTTTTTTATGCATTTCAAACGTAGGAATAAATTTTTTTAGTTTATTATTAATAATCAAAAGTAAATACTGTTGCAGATATTTGTGTGTAATTACTTCACTTATGACCAAAGTGTGCGTGATATCATATATAAAATAACATCTGATTCAGGCATTAAAGCAGTGTTTCTTAACCTGGGGTGCTGAAATCGATTTTAGGGGGTGCTGGAAAAGGGCTTTTATTAACTTATCAAGCAGTACTTTACTTACTTTACTTTATCCCTGTAGTAGTGTAGCAACTGTAGTCTCTGTAACCAGGTGAAGGGGGTGCTGGACTGCCTAGACCTAACTACAAGGGGGTGCTGATGTCGAAAAAGGTTAAGAAACGCTGCATTAAAGGAAAGTGTTCAGATACCCCCTTCTCCCAGGCCCTGACGATCTTTGTGTACGGCATATTGTTCCCTGGCTTCCTTCTCTGTACTTTCCCACTTTACTTTTGCTAATATTACCATAAAATTCGAGGGGCCCCTGTGAAAAGCTGGCTCTGGGCCTGATTTGTGCCTTTTATAATTAAATTTGTTTTAACTTTATGCATTAAATTATAGATATTTACAAATTATTACACCTAAAGTACTTTATATTTTTGAATTCTAGACTTAATTAAGGTTGGTACTATTGCTTTGTGCGTCTTACACAAATGCCAAATTCACCTTTTTATCGCAAATGATATATATATATATATATATATATATATATATATATATATATATATAACCACTGTTTAAAACATGTCAACAGATTAAGTTCAAATTTGAGAAAATGTTTTATTGTTTTACACAAAGCACCACTCTGCCCATACACCCATTCAGGGCACGAGCAGCTTTCAGTAACATTGCTGATATATATATATATAACCTTTGGTTTGCTTCCGCCCGAATTGTTCATTCTGACGAAGGTCAAGCTTTTCACTCCACATTAGACCTACAGTTTAACGTGGAATCCGAACCACACCCTACTAGCAGCCTACCGTCTTAACCACAAGGCTACCCAGGCTAACCATTTATCTACCAACCAATTTCTTTATTGTGTGGTAGGATGAACAGCTGGGTTTTGTTGCGCGCGCCGCCTGTCGTCACCGGGTCTCGATCCCTGGGCCAATGGATTCGTAGTCAGCGACGCTAACCACTACATCACCAAGGCTCATACTGTATATATATATATATATATATATATATATATATATATATATATATATATGTGTGTGTGTTTTTTAAAAAAGCAATATTTTGTTAGTTAAAACCAAAATATTTCGTGAAATAAAATTAATTAATTTTATTTCTAATTGGTATTCCCAACTTTTCACTGTGTCTATTCACAATAATTTCTCATTAGCTGGATTGAGATTGCATTTGGAGACGTTTAGAGCCAAGCAATGATAAGTCGGTGCCCCACCCACGATATCGCCTGACCTTTGAATTATTTAAGTAATAAGCAATATTAGGTTCATATCTCATATTAAAATGACATCACTCTAACACTCATTGAATCATAATAATAGTAATAATAATAATAATAATAATAATAATAATAATAATAATAATAATTTCCAGAGAAATGCAACTTGGACAAAAACACTGACCATATAAGGGGTTCCAAAAAACCTTAGCCCCCTATTTGCAGCTTACATGTTTACTTATATCGAAATAGTTTTTAGTGATTATAAAAATATATAAAATTCTTTATTTATTGCAAGTATTAAAATTACTCTAGCTGATAAAGTGATAATATAATGGCTTCTCAATTAATTGGTGATTCGGAGAGGCAACGTGTGATAGATCGCATACGAGCAATAACATTTCGGGAAGCTCGTGATGCTGGAGCCACCTTTATAACACGTTCATGGGTTGCCAAAAAGTTGCGAAGAAGTGAGGACTTCGTCAAAAGAAATTGGAATAAAACTTTGGATGAATGTGAAATGGATACAACCAAATCTAGGCGCCCAAATTTGCCACTCTCTCAGGAAACAAAGGACATCATTGAAAGCGGTACGCGTAAGCGGAAAAACAGCTGTGCTAAACTTTCTAGAGAGATCGAAGTGTTGAGAGGAAAGATCGTTAGTGGTGAGATCATTCGACTGTACCGTCATAGCAAGGTTTAAAGCCTTGGCATGAACTTCCAAAGCTAAGAAAAACTCAACTTAACATCGATGACAGAATGTGGTTTGCCCATTATCTTGAAGATTAGGATGTGGATGATTTCATGCATTTAGCTGTCTCCGATGAATTTTTTGTTTACGTAACACGTTGGCCTAACTACCAAAATGATCGAGTGTGGGCCACAACACCAGATGAAATCGGTGACAATGAACATTATCGCGAATTATTAAAAAGTCCAGACTGTGTTCGTGTGTTTGTTTTGTTCACTGCAAAGAAGCTCATGTGGGTGCTGAAGCCAAATGGTCAGAGTTGGGATGGAGAGTATTTTCGTGATATTATTCTATCCCAGCATGTCATTCCTTTTCTAAGAAACCCAAACAATGGTATGGATGTCGATCAGGTTATACTTCTGCACGATAAGGCCCCCTGCTTTAAGGCATTAGCCACTCAACAGTTGTTGCGGAACCATGAGATCGATTTCTTTGGAAATGAAGAATGGCCAGGAAATTCTCCTGACCTGAACGTCTGTGAACACATTGGATCAGTTATAAAGGACAAAGTTGAATGGCTCTTGTTTCAAGAACCTGCAGCAAATCGATTTTCGAAGGATACAATGACGCAACACATTGAAACTGTTTTAGCAAATTTGCGTAACGATCAAGATCTATTCACGTTACTTTTGGCAAGCTACCCAAAGCGAATTCAGGCTGTCTTGGAAGCCAATGGCGGGAACACCAAGTTTTAATTGTTTCTCATTAAATGCAGGATTAAATTCTCTTTTGTAAAGTATGTTTAGTTTTACTGTACCTCTAATGGTTTAGGCCATGGGCGGGGGGGGCTAAGGTTTATTGGAGCCCCGTATATGAAAGCTAGACTAGCTTAGGTTAGTTTAGGTTAATTTAATTAGGTTATTTAGACGTTAAATGTCGCCATCCACCATTGAAAATATGAAAAAAACCTTGCAGTTTCTTAAGGTAGTCATGGTGTGTGTGTGTGTGTGTGTGTGTACACCTTACACCAATAAGTTAATTTATTAAGATTTAAATGGTGTAACAATAAAAATTAATTTTGCTTTTAGTGAGATTAAATTTTATCTTACAAAATCTGATACAAACTAACACAGATTACATAGTCTGGTATAAACTGTGTCTGTTTATTGAGCGTAAACAATTCAAGATGTGTGAATTCCTGAATCAGTTTTAGAATAAAATGGGAGAAAAATATTATGCAGTAGGTTTAAAAAAAAGAGGTGAATGAAATTCAAAGCAAGAGAGTTAAAGAAATTAAATATTTCTGCCGTGTTTTTTTTTTCTATCTTCTTTTCAAGTTGCATTGTCTCTGTTCATTTATTCCTTTATACAGGTTCCGATCGGTTATAATAATGCGAGTTTACACTCGCTCACGGGTAAAAACTTAAAAAGCACTCACGCAGACAGATATTTCTTGCACGCAGTCATTCTTCCTCAACCCCTTTATTATGCATCTCCAGCCAACTAAGATGCTCAAATCAGTTCCAATTATTTGTAGATCGTATTACCTATGTTTTACTGATAACGTTCATAAATCCCCGCGGAGAAAAAACCCTAAATATAGGGGAAAAGTAAAATTTATCAGTAACTTGTCCGATTCTGCGCAAACCAATGTACGTAAACATTATCGATTAATAAAGAGTCAAAAGAGTTCATAAAGTTTTGGGTGACTGCTGAAGGTAGATAGGAATTATTTTTTTATTTTTATTTTTTTTCAGAGCAAACCACATATTTGCATTTTGTATCACGAATCGTCAATAATTATTTTAATTTAAAGTTCAATTGCAAATTTTCTTAACTTTAATTAATTTAATTCTAAAGAATTCTAAAGAATTTAATTCCAAATAGCCTGTTTTTAGTCGATTAATGTTTTTTTTTTAGGTTTTAAATTAATTTGCGGTTTAGAAACTTTTTGATTAAAAACTGAATTAGTGTATGAGAGAGAGAGAGAGAGAGAGAGAGAGAAGAGAGAGAGAGAGAGAGAGAGATAATAAAGCAACATGTAATAGGACAGTAGCGTCTTTTGCTGCGATATAAAAATCAGCAGATATATTGGGAACCAAGGCGATGCAGAATTTTTATAAACAAACACAATGGTAATATAAAGATGGTCAGAAAACAACAACATGAAGTTTAACACCGAAAAATTTCAACTCTTTCGGTATTAAAAAAAAGAAAAAAAAAAGGAGAAACTAAAATTTATTGTACAGAAATTCAACGAAAGATAATTCAGAAGGAATTGGCGTATTGTAAAAATTATTTGATCATTACATAATCTGGACGCGGAGGACAGTCTCCTCATTCAACTACTCCCCAGTCCCAATGTCATTATCTTCGCTGATCGACGAGAAGCCGTGTTACGACATTGCGTAACCACAATAGCCGTTGTTGTAAGAAATTTTAAATTAGACTTTTTTCAAACTATGTTGAACTTGTATCTGAAGTACGTGTAATTTTTTTTAATTAATAAAAATTGTTATAAATATTAAGTATTTATATATATTCTATAATTTTATGATACTATAATTATTTATTTTTCTTACCTAAAAAACACAAAATTCTTGGAACACTCATCTCAAGGCTCACGTGATCTCAACTGACCAATCAGAGCGTTTATTCACCTTAATGTACTCGATCCTTCCATACTCTCATAAGTATAAAGCTCTAAATAGAGCTGTTTGTTGTATGTTAACCGAGCACACTCGGTTGTGCCCGAGTTTCTTTTCTCTATTTTAACGCTTCCATTGCTCTTCTTCGTTTTTATTGATTCTCATGGAAAATCTCCCCCCTCCGCCCGACCCCCGATGTGTTATAATGTTAAGTTAGGGTTGGCGAATTGAAATTGTTTAATTAATGTTGGTAAACAAAAATGTTTTTTTAACCTTGCATATTGTAGGCATATACTTTAAAATAACATAATTAAAAGACTACGTTTGTAGTTACATTTTTTTTACGGAAAACAAAAATATTACATTTTGCGTGCCTATGACTTAATTAAGTAAGTAATGATGGGGTTGTTTAACCTCCTTCACAACATCTAGGTCATATAACGGAGGGACCTTCAGCTTTACGTGGGATCCGAACCACGGGTCGCTAACATAGTGTGAATGCTGAGGATGGTCTCCCATCCAACTACTATCCGACTCACCGTCGCTTAATTTCGCTGATGACCGGAAAGCGGCGTTTCGACATTGGATATGACATAGCCGCCTGTACGACTTGGTCAACGAGAAAGTTACTTTCTTGAGCTCTCCAGTCTCCACCTCACATAGCCATGCACAAAGCAATTTCACTCATATTCATGAATATGGCAAAAATAAGTAACTGAAAATTCAAGTTATTAAAGATATGTAAATTTCAAATGAAACAAAACATTCGCAATTTATTACGTCCATGAAGAAACTGTATGGATTCAGTTTGAAGTTAGGTGGTGTTGCGTGGTGGGGGGGTTGGGTGAACTGATGTTGAACAACGAGAGAAGAAATTCCTCTCAGGTGCCGCGAAAGAAGAACAGATGACACTGAGGTGCCTTAGAAAAAAGTGGGAAGTACTACTTTTTTAATATCCATATCGACACTAATAATGTTTCTTACTTCTTTTGGCAACTGGTTAAAGAGCCTTGGCCCTCTAATGACAAAGCTTCAGATTTGAGGATGATCTTTGTCTAGCCTTAATTCCGTTTAGGGACATTGCACATTTCATTTGCCTTTCTTGAGTTCTAATTTTGTTTGGATGGATGTAAAGCTCAGTCTGAAGTTATAAGCACCAAATTTTAAGTTATTTTTCCATCTTCACCTCCACCCCTCTGTGTGTGTGTGTTTCCAAGAGTTTAACGTTTTCATAAATGAAAAAATAGATGGTAAACATTGTATATTTAGTTAAGGCTTAATAAGTAGCCTATATGTACTACAGTAGTTCTGTAAATAGCTATGATAATAAGCCGAGTTGAAATTGATATGTTGTAAAATTCTACCCTAAAATAATAGTGTAACTATGGATCCTGTATTTGACTTGGATAACTTCGATAAGCCCAAGTGACTTCTTCTTCTTCTTGTCCAAATGTAATGATATACAGTATAATACAATGAATACAAATTTAATTTATGTAATCTTTCCTGCAGTAATCTAGTTCTGTGAGTCACTGATTCTGGTTTGAAAAGTTTCTCTTTTATATATATTATATATATCCAGAATTGGTGTCTGAAACATTGAAAATTTTAATTCCATTGAGCTTCTCATCAATGGTTGTAATTAATACAAATCAATGAAATTGACTGTCTATGTGTTACTTTGTGTTTAGCCTACATTCAACCGAATATAAGAAGATTAACAAATGCAAAGCAGGCACAGGTATATCATTGAAAGACAGATTAACAGTTAAGATGATTACGATAAACAGAAAATTAAATTTCGATTTTCCATGCAGGCTATTTTTTATTTTTTATTTTTTTTTGAGCACCGAGACTCCTACCCCATGAACATCTCCCGCGACCCCCAAGTTGAGAAACACTGCCTGTGAAGATATCTAATATAGCATTTTCAGTTCTTTTTAATCGTTCATAGCAATCAGAGACAGGAAAGTATGCCACATTCAAAATCCCAAACATACGATGATAGGCTATATTAACTTACTTATTGATATACAATTAAAAAATGTTCGTACGGAAATTAATTGAACATTGTACTGTACCTACACACAATATGCAACAGTAATTATTGTACTTAGCTCTTCACTATTAGCAAAGTTGTACGAGATAATTAAAGTGTAGTACATTCAGCAGTAAGAGGTAATATGATCACTTTTGGGTTTATATTTTAAAATAAAAATTGCTTTTTGAGTAATTAAAAAAAAATGTGATTCGTTTTTCTTTTTTTTTTTTTGCTGCTAAAAACTGAAAAAGCAAACCTACATACCACTTATATATATATATATATATATATAATTATTTTAAAATTAAAAATTGAGCAATATTCTACTCTTTATATGAACAGGGTTTTCAACAAATGAATCATTATGTTTTTGTCCTTTCCTTTAAAGGATCTCGGTATCTGTCCAATTATTCTTTTTGTATTATTTACTGCTGGCATGAATTGACTAAATATAGTTAATTCAAAGCCTACGTCTATATATATATATATATATATATATACACACACCTTTCAACCTTTCAAATGTTCCGTGCGATGATTCCTGATTCCTCATTTCACGAAGGTCAAGCTTGTCGCCCCTCCTCTCGAGTTGGTCTGGTGAAGTAGCGAGTTGGTTTCTTGTATTCTCCACCTCACATAGCCAGGTACGTCCGGCTCATCGGGGATTGTTCTGAGCCAGGCGTTTAATCTTCTTTTGAAGATGTCCACCGCAACACCACTCGTGTTCCTTAGGTCTTTGGGCAGCTGATTAAAGTCTTGGTCCTCTCACAACAAAACTATTTTCTTTCAGAGTTAGTATGTTCCCTATCTAGCCTTTAATTTGGGAACACGACACAGTCTTCCTTTTCTACTTTCCACTGTTGTTTGAGGAGTTACGGGGTTCAGAGTAAGATTAGGGACTGGTTTCTCCATTATTTTCCAAATGTAAATAATGATGTGTGTATCTCGTCTCCTTTCCAGTGAATATAGGTTTAATTCGCGTAACCTTTCCCAGTAATTTAGTTCTTTGCACCCATTGATCTTGGCTGTGAAGCTTCTCTAAATCCCTTCTAGCTGTCTAATGTCTTCTTTTTTTATATGGACATGTTAGGGCCGAGCAGTATTCCAATTTGGGTATGATCAGTGTTTTCAGTAGAGGAATCATTATATTCCTATCCCTTCGTTTTAAAGGTTTTCAGTATCTGCCCAGTTATTTTCTTTGATTTGTTTACTGCTATCTTATTTATGTTTCAAATTCGCATCATCAGTCATTACAACTATATAATATATAATATATATATATATATATATATATATATATATATATATATATATATATATATATATATATATATATGATACACACGGACCGTGCATGGAATAAGGAGCTCTTCTAGGAAAATCAAATCCACGATAGTCCGAATAAGCAATGGTAAATGACAAACACTATAGTTTTTTCCCTTTCATGATGTTAGCCCGACGTGGGCAACGGGTCACTCGCAAAGAGGTCCCAAAACTATAGCTTCCCTCACCAGCCATCTGCAAAGCAGACAGGATCCAGCTTTGGGACAGGATATAGGGTTTAAAGCAGCCTAGCCCCGCTACATTTAGAACCTCAACATAAGCAAAAGACTCGCTGCCTTCACGTCAGATTGAATACATCAAAGAAAAAGAAAACGGACATGTTATGTGCCTTGAAAAGTGGGCGCTCAATTCTGCCAGATGAGGTTTAAGTTTTGGTTTTTGGCTAAAAATATAATAGTCACCCCCTTTTTCTTTTATGTATTCAATCTGACGTGAAGGCAGCGAGTCTTTTGCTTATATTGAGGTTCTAAATGTAGTGGGGCTAGGCTGCTTTAAACTCTAGATCCTGTCCCAAAGCTGGATCCTGTCTGCTTTGCAGATGGCTGGTGAGGGAAGCTATATTTTTGGGACCTCTTTACGAGTGTCCCGTTGCCACGTCGGGCTAACATCATGAAAGAGAAAAAACTATAGTGTTTGTCATTTACCATTGCTTATTCGGACTGTCGTGGATTTGATTTTCCTAGAAGAGTTCCTTGTTCCATGCACGGTCCGTGTGTATCATGAAAGGCCTCAGGGAGCCATTCTGAGTTGATTCCCATATATATATATATATATATATATATATATATATATATATATAGGGTGAATTTCACAATAAAACACGTGAAATGAATGAATACTGCAAACCCACAAGGAAAAAGAAAAACGATTCCAAGGCCTTTCGTGTATTCGAAGCTATACCTCGTCCCTGACGAGGTGTAGCTTTGAATACACGAAAGGCCTTGGAATCGTTTTTCTTTTTCCTTGTGTATTTGCAGCATATATATATATATTATATATATATATATATATATATATAGTCCGTCTACGCTTGAATTATACCAAATAGTTTCATACAGAAAAGTTTGAACAGAAATTCTTAAGCCAGTGTGAGCTAAACACTTTACGTTCACGGGGTGATTTTTTAGATTTTGGCTGTAATTTACAAATTTGGAACTACTGGCCTCAGATATAAAGCGTTAAATTTTGACTAACGCTTTTAGCAGCCGAGGCAAAACCTTATTCAAGCACTCCCCGCCAAGACTTTCATTATTAATTAATAATTATTAATAAATAAGTCACTTATCAATATCTTAAACTATATCTAGTCACAAGGATCACATTTACAAGCCAATCTCAAACATAGTCAAATGATTAATTGCACGTATATACAAAAGCATCTTGGGTTACGGTGTTACAAGTATGCAAGATTCAATGTACGAGTTTTTAATCGAGAACGGAGTGCATCATACAACATTTCATTATACGACTCCTCCCTTTCAACGCCCCCATTCTACTGACACCCGGGGAGGTCGCCCCACCTGCCTCGCCCTTGTTACGGCACTGTGGCCATTATTTTGTAAATTTATTGATCGAGTGGTCTTCCTGCATGGACTTAATAAAAATGAAGAGAATTTTTTAGAAGCGTGAAGGGACTGTCTGACTCTATAGATTTTGGGTAGGCTTTGTGCATCGAGACTGTTGCACTTTCCACAACAAACCAGATCAGAGAAAATATTTTCGATATGTTCATAAGAATTTTATATTCTTTTTCAATGTCTAATTATTATTGTCTGTTTGCCTTTTGAACGGTATAAATCTTACTATCACCGTACGGCTCTAGTACACCGTGCTTGATCATGCATGAAATTCCAGTATCACAGAAGTGTTGCAAAAAAAAATGGGAGCTATTGAAGAATAGGGACTCCAGCCTTCTTTAGTTAGGCTTATAAGGCTAACTAACGAAAATATCACGACCTAACCTAACCAATCGTTAGGTTAACTGTACGCCCTTGACGATTGATTAGGCTAGGTCATGATATTTTCGTTAGTTAGCCTTATAAAGCTAAGTAAAGAAGGCTGGGGTCCCTATTCTTCAATAGCTCCAAAAAATGGAGGGAGGCGGGATCTTTTTTTATTTTATTTTATTTTATTTTTTGCTCTCTGCACTAAAAAATCCGTTAACATAAATAAATACAGTACAGTACAGTATATAATTCCGGTAAATTATTTGTTATATGATGCAAACACAAGAGAATATTCTTTATGTATAGTTCAAACATATAAAATAAATTTCATATTAATTAAACTAAGACCTACAGACCACATAAAAATAAAGAAATGTGTCCAGCATAAGTGTAAAATTAAAAGATTTTATATAAATTAATATTAGGTCTAGTACTCTAGGCCGTAGAGCAAAGGTCACCAATTAATTTTCTCTGCTGTCTACAAAAGTGTTTCTATCGAGTTGTCGCGTTTGCACCAAAATTTACTTAACCCTTTACTTAATTGCTTTACTGATTTTGTTTTTGCTTACGCCAGACGATTTTATTCAGTTTCAGTAAAGACCTCTATGCAGTAAAGGGTTAATAGCTAAAATGTGCTCTTTTTAGGTTTCATTTGGGCCAAAAGAGACAAACATCTTTTTACATCTACATTAGGTAAAGTTAGGTTAGTCGAACTCCCAAGTAGATTTATAGAGCCTAAAAGCTCGTGCAACCAAAAGGTAGACTTTGGTCGAAATGAAACTACATAAAGAACATATTTTGGCGCATAAGTTAAATTTTATCACAAACGCTATAGCACAATTTCTGTATCTCAACTAAAGTCCTCCACTCACTCAAACTTCTTCCCCCTTTCTACCACCGGGATGTTTTCCTGATGTTGCCAATATTATTTTACGAAATCAACTTAAAATCACTACTTTTAATCTCCCGAATGAAAACTAAATTTAAATTTTACGAACAGAATAGATAGTGTTTAGTGTTGATTCTTTCGAAATGTTAAAGTTTGCCTATATTTTAAAGTAAATTTTATAGGCTAGATTAGTGTACGAGTTCATTCACGGCTGTTCGCTTATTGGTAATCTCTTCCTAGAGAGAGAGGATATCTATGTAATATTTTCAGCTCTCTTCTATATATTTAAGTCAGGTGCATTCAGGGTTAGAAAAATATGCCATATTCAAAATCTCATCCATACCATGAAAGGATATATATTATATATATATTATCGCCTTAGTTGGATAGTGGTTAGCATCGCTGACTACGAATCCACCGGCCCATGGTTCGATTCCCGGCGAAAGCAGACAGCACGCACCTTACCCAGCTGTTCGTCCTTCCAGAAAAAATAGTTTGGTAGATAAATGGTACCCTGGTTACCCTAGTGGTTAAGACACTGGGCTGCTGATCTGGAAGTCATGAGATCGAGTCCGGGCAAGACTTTGTCATTTCTGATCACCGGTGGTGGGTCGTGTTTGGATTCCACGTTAATCTGTAGGTCCAAGGTGGAGCAACAAGCTTGACTATTGTCCGAATGAACAATTCAGGCGGAAGTAAAATCAAGGTAAACCGAGGTTATATATCATTAAATTCATTATACACTTTACCAAGAGAATTGGGTACCACAGTTTGGGAACGCCGCAAAAGAGAATACAGTATAATACAAATTTAAAATAGTGTACCTTAGTACTATAATTTTTGCAACATTTTCTTTATAACTAAAGAAAATTAGATTTGAAGAGTAGCTATACTATCTTCAACCATTTTTATTTTGTGCTGATGCTCTCTATTATACTTTCAATTTTTTATTTGATTTTTCAATATACACTATGTACCATCCAATTCTTCCCTAAGGACTAAGATGAATAAAGACTAAAGTCGATTTTCACACGATCATCCTCGGCATTATGCAAGTCAACTTTCTGCAAGGCATTGGCCTAATGAAAGCGTTTTATTTTTCCGAGTGGTATTTGTTCAGATCACTTAAAAATAAATTATAATTTCGTTCCAGAACATTGTAAATTTTTCATATACGAGTACTGACATAACCTAATCTACATCATCATAAACTTTTCATGTAGTGACTTAACCTAATTCACCCTAACCGGGCGTGCGTTTGTTTGTAATTTAATACTCCCAAGTCGACATTATGCAAATACTGTATTTACCTTAAATTTACCTTAAAGCGCTTCTGCCTCAAGGGTGCGCTGCTCCCACGAAGTCCGCTCAGCGCCTCCTGAGGCGGGGCCACGACGGGGTCGCCACCCTTCTTTTCTCTTGCTCCTGCCATACGATTTGGTCCCCTATTGAATTTGTGGGGGCTGAATTCTGAATACTGAATTCTGATTTTGTGCAAGTATATTTTAAGTAGGGTCGACCTTAAAGAGTGTTGAAAATTTTGTCGTGGTGTTTTGAAGGATTTCAGGATTTTTGGCGAACCACCTCTGAACACTACAGAAATTTGTAAAGTTTCGCTTATCCACTTCAGGTTAATGGGATTGTACAGACCACCGACATCGATTTTAGAATTGACCTAACTTGTGACGATGCGAACGACATCGACAAACAAACGCGACGCCACACTGAATGCAGCACTCGCGATACGAGACTTAATTTCTCGGACACCATGAAAACTCTCGAGGCAACGTTGATACGAAGTAATAAAATTATGAATACGACGATGCAACTAACAAACCCGACTTTCCAATTCTCCTTTTGGACAAACCATATTAAGTTTATATTTTCTTTAGAAAGAATATATAGTTGTTTGAAAATGTAATACAAAATCCTGAAAAAAAAACACACTACTGTTTCAACACCCCTTATACGTAAACAGACTTTAGGCATGGGTAGACATAAATAATTAAAAAATAATAAAGAATTACATAAATATACGAACATACGTACAAAAGGATAACATGAAACACAATAATTACAAGAATTAATTAAAAGTTTTTGTTGAATAGAAATAATATGGCTTCCTGTTTCTCTCAAACGTTATTTAACTCCATATAAATTTAACCCTTATTTACATAAGCCTACAGGGTATTCACATCCATATAATATAATATTATTATTGCAGTGTAATTTATATGTATTTCAGAAATGGTTCTGACAGGTGGAAATGCAAATAGACGGATCTGACTTTGTTCCTACAATAATTTATGAATATCCCGAAGTTTCAGGGTTCGAAAAACTTCATTATTGTGATGTACTATTACTATTACTACTTCTACTACTACTACTACTACTAAAAATAATAATAATAATAATAAATTTAAAGTTTTACTGTAAATTAATTATAACTAAATTTTCTAAGTTAAACTTAAGACATTTGGAAGCCGATTAGAGGCAATCCTTTCTTTAGCTATTTTATTTCTTCTTGTATATAATGTTAATGAAAGAGAAAAATAGTTTCGTCTGTTTTTTAAATTCTCTTAATAGTGAGCTGACTTGGAGTGACATTTTTCAAGCTTTCACACGATTTAGTGAGATTTATGTCTTCCAAATTTCGTTCATTTATGTCTTGATTTTACATCAGACATTCTGCTTTTACTGTTCTGTGTGTAATTGTATGTATATATATATATATATATATATATATATATATATATATTATATATATATATATATATAGAGGGTGTTTCATAACATGTGAGACGCACTTTCAGAATGGATTCAGGACCTGAAAACAATGGAAAAAAGTTTATATAAACATATGCCCGAAATCGCTTTGTTTCCGAGTTACAGCCCGTTGTATGTTCCAGCAAGTATCCGCCTTACCTTTAAAGGAAGTGCTCAAAATGACCGCCTTGCGCTTGAATACACGCCTGAACACGTCTCGTCATCGACTGCCTGACGCGTTCAAACATTCCAGGTATTGCTCGGATTTTCTGGCATCCTTGTTCTACACGTTGGCGAAGCATTTCAACGTTGTCAATGGGTGTCACGTAAACGATAGATTTCAGATGACCCCACAGGTAAAAATCGAGTGGATTCAGGTCCGGGGAGCGAGCAGGACACGCAGTGGGTCCTCCACGGCCTATCCATTTATCAGAGAAATGGTCATCCAAATAGTCTCTGGCTACTCGCCTAAAATGAGGCGGAGCGCCGTCATACATTTACCACATACGACCTCGGACACCAAGAGGAACTTCATCTAGTAAATCGCTTAAATCATTCCTTAAAAAATTGGAATAGGATTCTCCTGTTAATCTTCCAGGCAAAACAAAAGGACCGATTAAGTTGTCGGCAATAAGTCCTACCAATACACTGATACTAAATTGTTGTGGGTGCCTTGACTGGATGATAGCATGCGGATTCTCTTCGGCCCAGTGATGAGTGTTGTGAACATTGATCACGCCATTTCTTGTGAAGGCAGCCTCATCAGAAAACAACACGGAGGATAGAAAAAGAGGCTCGCGAGCACACTGTTGAATGAACCAAGTGGGAAAAGCCTCTTGTGGTGGGAAATCAACTTCAGTAAGGCCTTGTACTCTCTGAATGTGATATGGGTAAAGCTGTTGTTCCCGTAAAATTCTCTACATAGTTGTGTATCTTACACGCTCTGCTGCTGCTATCCTTCGGGTGCTGACACCAGGATGTTCCTCCACGCGATTCAGGACCCGCTCCTCCAACTCAACAGCTCTGGCGCTGATTGGTCTACCATCAGTTGAAACTCGCTTGTTGAATGATCCTGTATCACCAATACGCTCGTCTATTCTCTGAAAGGTCTTATCTGGTAGATAGCGATTCGGAAACCTTTCTGCATACAGACGTCTTGCTGCGGCCGCATTACACTCGGCGTGTCCATACATGAGATGCATGTCTGCCATTTCTGTTTGAATAAGCCTCCATTCTCACTTCAAATGCACACTATCACTGAATAGCACAAAAACTTTTAAGTTTTTTTTTCACTGGACTGCACTTATTCACGGTATGAAGCTTCGAATACGAACAGTGAAACACCGCGATGCACCTCTGACTGACTGATAGCTCTACATTCAACGATATTGAAACATGTCAGAGTGTACGAAACATTACAATTGGCAAGGCCATTATGGCCATACATGAAATAAGTCTCGTACACACTCACAAACATTGTCGGCAAGCAGTATTTGTAAACAGTTTGCGGAAAGAATTGCTGGAACACAAAACGGGCTGTAACTTGGAAACAAAGCGATTTCGGGCACATGTTTATATAAACTTTTTTCATTGTTTTCAGGTCCTGGATCCATCCTGAAAGTGCGTCCCACATGTTATGAAACACCCTGTATATATATATATATATATATATATATATATATATATATATATATATAATATATATTGTGTGTGTGTGTGTGTGGTGTGTGTGTGGTCCTTAAAATACAACAACTGGATTTCTTCACTCGGAATCTTGATTTTTGCTCCTTTCTTACAGAAACCATTTTGCAGATTTGGGGAATTCTAAGATTATCCTGGGGTTACCAGAATGGTTTGCGTTTTATCCCTTTGGACCCTGAGGGGAGTGACATCAGATGCATTATCGTCCAACTTCCAGGTCCCCCCACATCCACTGGGGTGAGTATTAGCCTCTCAACGGAGAGGGTGTCATGGCAGCAAACCACCCTTGTCGCCTAGTCGGACTTCCAAGACCCTCAACTAGCGTTCCCTTCCTTGTATCCGGGAACCTCCGCCGGTGGTCATTCACGACTTGGAGCAGATACTGCTTCTGCAACTCACTCTTGGTGATGGAGGTGTTTAGTTTTGGATCGGAGCGATTCTGCGTTCTATCAGGTCGTTGACCACCTATAGGCTTCTAACAACTTCAAGAGCTTTTGATACCTAGGAAGCTCTGGCCAAGTCTCCGGATTCGCAGCACCCAGAAAGGAGTCACCCAAGCATAGAATTGTAAACAGCTGTCACGAGTTGGCCGTTACGTTACGATGACGACAGATCCTTCCCATCTACTTCCTCCACCCGGATCCTGTGTGGACGATCTTCGGCTCCTTCCTTCGTTGTCGAGGGCAGCGACTATCTTCTTCCTGGTTTTCACGGTCAAGCGCTCATCGAAGAATGCGAGCCCCACCAGCTGCTCGCTCAGATATCACAAGTGGTTCCTGAAAGCATTGCTGGCGAACTTAGCGACAGCAGCGTTTGGGTATTTTTTGATGGCCTAGGAGGATGTCAAGGTCGTTCGCAGGAATCATAGTGGCCAGAGGAGATTGAAACCGATTAACCTCAGTGATGAAGACAGTGAATTCTCTCACTGCTGTTTCTTCACGCTCAGTCAGGCGAAACTGCAACCGAAAGATCACGTAAATTAGCTTGACTAACCAGTGAGCACTATGTAGAGCGCCTGGCCGCATAATCCTCTTCCCACAAGGAAGCACCTCTCTAAGAAACATCAAGGTGAGTTCCAGGAGCTCTTGATAGTTATCCCTTGGGTGGCGTTCTTGGATGGTGTTCCTGGCGGCAGGGCCGCCGCTTCCATTAGGCGAGGTTAGTAAATGCTAAGGGCGTCAAAGATCTGTGGGGCGCCAGCGCCTCCCGCCCTGTGCACGTCTGATAGTATTATGTAAGAACAACATGAAAAAAATAATGAAGGAATGAGAAGCATAGACAAATGATGAAAGGTTGTACGACGTATGTACACCAGTTTAGCTTGACTGATATTTACATAATTAACTTATTCATCTTATTGGGTCATTATAGAACTTTCACTATCACGATCTTTAACCCTTTAGGGACGGGAGTCGTAAATAAGCGGTTTAAAAATGTTGCGCACACAGACGGGAGTCGTCAATAAGCGACTCGGCTTATTTACGGCTTAATATGAGTTCCGGGAGTCGTCAATAAGCGAATAACTGTTTTTATGTGACATATGCCCTTCTTGCTTGGAAAAAACAGTAGATATGTCCTTTTTGCACGCATATTTTAGCACTTTTGAGCGTTCTGATTTGTTACTACATATGCCTCGCTTTACTCGCTGTTTTGATTGGTCATGACACTTTCTTGAACTGTGAAATGATTTTATAATTTTATAATAAATGTATGTATTAGCAAATTAAAATAGATCAGTGTAAGGCAAATAGTTTCTTCAATATGGTACCTTGATTACTTTGTGGGCAAACCCAATCGTGAAGTGGGAGGCGGGTGGGGGCGCCAGCTGCAGTCCTGCTAAGGGCGCCAAATAGGCTGGCGCCGGACCTGCCTGGCGATTCAATGATTTCCTCTTTCCACTAAAAAACTTTCAAGCCAGCTTCTTCATCGTCTGTCGCTGGCTCCAGCTTCTCATTGTCGATGAAAGCTCAGTTTTGCTGGAATCGCTTGAATAGAGTGATGTCTGAGTTTGTTGAAGGTCCGAAGAGGCTGATGAAAACCTTCTCATCCATGATGTCCAGACTGTGTTGATGACAAGTTAGATACAGATCCCTATCCAGCTTCCTCTCGATCAGGAAGCATGCACCTCTTCTTTGTTCGGGGTTGCTGGCGGTGGTGTCGAAGGACATCGTTCTTCTCTAATCAGTTAGGTCCCAACCTTCGATGGCCGTCACCAGTGGCGGTCCTAGCTTACATGACGCCCTGGGCGAACCTCACCTTCAGCGCCCCCCCCCCTGTTCGCCAACACACACACATTCGAATCCCCCCAAAATAAAGGACAGACATAACTCTTTCACAAAATAACTTTTTATTGGACTAATTGTTGGAACTTCAGAACCAAAACAAAGACTCAAATTTCTGAATTTTACAAATCCTTCATCACGTAAATAGAATAACTCACTTAAGAGAATGTAATTATGATACTATGAACAGGAAAAATACAAATTAAATTGCACAACTGCCATAAATAAACTAGAGAATCAAATTTCTAAATTGTACAAATGCTCTATCACATAAATAGAATAAGACACTTAAGAGAGGGTAATTATTATGCTACACTTTGAACAAGAAACAAAATAAATTGCACCACAGCACAACTGCCATCTAAAGCCTGGCTCTTCTTACCTTCCTTGATGCAAAGTCATGAATTAAATCATCATATGAAATCTGCTCAGCAATTGTATGATTTATACTGATGATGGCCAGACCGGTAAGGCGTTCCTGTGACATAGTTGACCTCAGGTAGGATTTGATGAGCTTCAGCTTTGAAAAGCTCCTCTCTGCTTCAGCAACAGTGACTGGAAGAGTAAGACCAATTCTGAGAGCAGTCCACAAATTTGGATATATTTCAGAGAGCTCCCTTTCATGGATAAATGTCAGCAGTTCAAGCAAGGATATGGTCTTTGATGGCAAGTCAGGCAAGTTCTTCAGCTCCTGTGCAAGCTCTCTGCCATCCAAGTCAGATTGTCCCTTAAAGTGTAGTGTAGTACTAAGGTTCACACATTGTTCTGTCAGCTCCTCAAATGTGAGATTTTGGAAATGTGTCAGCACTCCAAACTTCTCCCCCACAATTTCCAACGTGGAAAATCTTTCCTGAATGGCTGATGTTGCAGCATCAACCACTGCATTGAAAAATGTCACCTCCAGCTTCTTCAAAGCATCAATCAAGGGCTCATCAGATGCTTCATAGGAGAAGTGCCGCTTTGTGGACCTCAGCCGTTTTTGTTTTAACACAGCCTCCACATTCATTTGTTCACAGATATCTGTGGCTGCCATTTGTGCAGCCACAAAACCTGTTGCCCTGTAATTGCGGAGACCTCTCTCTGTTTTTTTTAGGAGATTTACTGCAACATCAACGTGCATGCTAGGAGACTGCATCTGCTTGCTCACATGCTGAATTTGGCACAACAGGTCATGCCACACCACTGAACAAATGGCGAAGCGGTATGACCCAACCTCCTCTGACAGAGATTGAGCCTCGACCTTTATTACAGAGTCTTTGGTGTGGTCCCTCACCTCGATCAGTGCATCTCTCACTGCAGCTGCCTGATATCTCAGGGGCTCCACACTCTTGATCTTGCTTTCCCACCTTGTATCAGACCACATCTTCAATGTGATGTTCACATGTTTTTTCAAAATGGCCCATCGTTGTGTGGAGGCTGAAAACAAGTTGTAAAGCTTCTGCAAGATGCCAAAGTAACTTGTGGCATCAATAGATCCCTTAGCAGCATCGGCCACAAGCAAATTCAGAGAATGAGCCCCACATGGAACAAACAGAGCTCTGGGATTAATTTCTAGGAGCCTGGATTGAACACCCTTGTTTTTTCCCCTCATGTTGGCCCCGTTGTCGTATGATTGTCCTCTACAGTCCATGAAAGGAACTTTTAGCTCCTCCAGTCTCTTCAGAATCAGAGATGCCAAATGTTGACCAGTGGACTCCTCTGCCTCCAAAAACCCCATGAAATGTTCCTTTATATGGGGCTTCCCCTCCAGTGACACAACCCGAATCACAACTGACAACTGTTCAGTGTGGCTGATATCTGGAGTGCAATCTAGAATTATTGAAAAAAACTTTGATTGTTTGATGTCGCTCACCATTGCTGAAATGGTCTTGCTGCTCGACAAATCAATGAGTTCGTTTTGTATGTGGTGGCCGAGGTAGCTGGTGTGACTGGAGGTCCCTTTTTGGACACGGTTAATGTGCTCTTGCATTATAGGATCAAATTGTGCCATCAGTTCAACTTCTTTCAGAAAATTGCCATTTGATGGTGAGAACAATTTTTCTGTATGTCCCCTTAGTGCCAAATTCCTAACTGCCAGAGAATGCACAATAGCAGTGAGACGTGTCAGCACCGCTCTCCATCTCAACTTCTCAGCCTCCAGAAGTGCCATCTCCTGCTTGTCAATGGTCTCCCCCTTTCTCATCCTCACTGCCAGTTCTTTCCAGATTTTCATAGAATTTAGGTGTTCTGAACTGTTGTCATGTGATGTGAGCAATGAGCTTGCATGCTTCCAGTCCGAGAGTCCCAAACTTGTTAAATTTATTTTCCTCTTGGAAAATAATGTACAACAGAAACAGAAAAGGCTGTTGTTTTTTAAGGAATAGACCAACCAACTTCTGGTTATATTTTCCCCACTAACCAATGACTTCCTGAAGTATTGATGGTGGAAACTTCTTCCGTCACTGTCGTTTCTAGGGAATACAAAGTCAGATGGTACTTGACTTGGTCCCCTGGAAACCAGTTGTGTCCGAATTCTCTCAGTCAGAACTGAAGGCCAGTTAGCGGGTCGGTGGACAGAGACTCATCCTCAGGAGGCGATTCTGCTCCAGGCCTTTCTAATAGAAAGAACAAGAGCATTACTCATTAGTATACACACCTAAGTTAGATAACACATTATTCACAGCACTTTGTTATGGTGGTGGTGTTATGGAATTATGGTGGTGAAACACCACACATACCCAGTAACCCAGACCCAGTGATAATAACATTATAATTTATAACTGTTTGCAAAATGCTTTGCAGGGATGCACACACATACACATACACACACGCACACACTCACAGACATATGTGCACACAAACTCACCTGAAGAGTCCTGCCGGGGAGAAGTAGAAGCAAATGGGTCTTCATCCTCAGGATCAGACTGCATTTGTGGAGACATATGTGAGGCTGAGGAGGTAGATGGCTCCTCAGCCTCAATAATGGCAGAAGTAGACGGCTTCTCATCCTGGCTAGTGGCAGAGGGTGTTCCAAAATATTTCAAAAGTGCCCCTGCAAATAGTAAAATAGAACATAACAGACCAATGCATGAATAGGCTAGTACAATTAATTTAACATGTTATTAAGCACAATTTATTAAACTTTTAGAATAGGAAACAAATGAATAATACAACCTCCTTGGTTAATGGCTAATTATATACATAATAGTACACTTCAAATGACTCAGAAAGCTATATCACAAAATAGCAGTGCAATATAGCAGTGAAGAGTAGATGACATAGCTCTATACCTTTATCTTTTGCTCGTTTCTCCTCTTCTTCTTTCCTCTTTTTTCTAAACTGAGCACCTGATAGCTTTGACCTCTTCTTATCCATTTGCGGTTATTTGACAGATCTTAGTGGCTTAGTGTGAAGATTCGTTCTGTAATAAATAATATACATTTCACTATTTAACCAAACCCAGAAAAATAACATTACATATGTTAAAGTATGGGCCTTTATTCCCAATAATATTAATCTGGAAGCATTTTGCATTGTTTAGGTCTTTTATGGGAAGGTTTATGGAAAATGCAATAGATGGTTTTTTATTAATAAAAATATATTTATTGATCTTTTATTATTTATTTTATTTTATTTTTTATTTTTATTTATTTCTTTATTTATTTATTCTTATTTTTATTTTTATTTTTTTTGCAGGCGCTCATGCCGCCCCTCCACAAATGCCGCCCTGTGCGGCTGCCCATATTGCCCATATGAGGAACCGCCACTGGCCGTCACGACGGCCGATGCTATGGCTTCTGCGTTTCGGCAAGGGGTTTGTCATAGCGAGGGACTTAGAAACGTTCTGGCCAGACACTACCCTGGTCAGACAGTCGATGTTCATTACCCCGTGATGTTAGGCAGCATCCATCCCAATGGACCACAAGTGGAGACCTCCAGATCGAATAATTCTTTGGTGCTCCTCGAAATTTGCTCTCGGTGCTTTCTGCGAGCCGTCTGAATGGAAGTCCGACTGATGGTTAAGGACTGCATGTGACCCAGGTGGCTGCCACGAGGTAGGATGCGGAGCGATCGCCTACTTTCGTTCGGTTCAAAGCTTGCGCTAATTCCGGCGTCAGTATGTTCAAAGGCCGGTATCTATTCAGCGGCAATGGAGTTGCGGCGTGTGAGCATCCTACTGCTGGGTAGCTGTCTTCCTCGGACGTGGTATTTTCAGCAACATTGCTGCTGCTGCTTGATTCTAGAATTAACATCTCGTTCCGCTCTTTCGACTCGGTTTTGTGAGTACTCTTCCGCCTGAGGTATTTTTGTTGC
This sequence comes from Bathynomus jamesi, assembly GCA_023014485.1. Taxonomy (NCBI): domain Eukaryota; kingdom Metazoa; phylum Arthropoda; class Malacostraca; order Isopoda; family Cirolanidae; genus Bathynomus; species Bathynomus jamesi. Next base: position 113,019 of record JAJOZX010001674.1, on the reverse strand, counting down.
CGCTGAGTTTCTTTATTCTCCTTGATAGCAATGTTCCCTCTAAGGTGTGCGCGTGCGCGCGCGCACACGCGTTGTGAAACCCGCGCACACAGCAAAATAAAATGCGCACAGGCTCAAGCGTATCATGAGTCACGACAGTAAATGAAGTAATTTCAAAAATTTCAGTTTAATGAATTCTATAAAGAACAAATTAAGAAATCGCTTCAAAGAAAATCATTTGGACATGCTCATGCGAATTAAAAGTTACCTGAATGATGACGGATGTATTAATCTTCATAGAGTTTATTTGGAATAGCAAATGCTAAAGATCGTAGGGAGAAATCATAATCATACTTAAATGAAAGGCACTTTCATTTAATGTTATTTTGATTATATTTTATTTTATTGAATTTTATTATTTTATTTTATTCCTATTTTGTGAATGGATAAAATCATGTATTAATCTTGATAGTCTATTTTAAATTGCTAAATGCTAAAAATTGTTTTGAGAAATGATAACTAAAATAGTCATTTTCAATTAATGTTATTTTTATTTTATTTCTTTATTTTGTTGAATTTTATTTTACTATTTTTTATTTTATTCATATTTTTAGAATGGATAAAAAGTTTTCTTTTTTAAGAATATATAATATTGTAAACAGTTTTTTAATATCCATTTAATAGTACCGTAATGATCGAGCTATCACCTTATGGAAATAATATTATTAAGTATTTAATATTTATATATATTTAATTTTGAAGATAACAGCGCTCAGAAAAGTTTGACAATTTTTCACCATGAATTTAAATGTATGTACAACGAAAATTTCTTGCGCACACGGACTAAAAAAAATTAGAGGGAACATTGCTTGATAGCCAACTTCATATCGATACCGAACGTGTGGCCTCTCCTGCTATTCTCCCTCGATCTTCATCAAAGACAGGATGTCCTCGTTCGTGATGTCGTACAGCTTATCGAGCCTCAACAGTCGAAGGGGGCCTTGTTTGCGATTTGAGTGGCGGATCGGCTGGACCTGCTTTGCTTGAGAGCTTGCCATTCTGAGTGGGGCTCCAGAAGGCGCTTCACGAGGTCATGCTGATGGGCGGTGGGGATCGGGCTCTCCCAGAAACCGATAACGACTTTCATGGTTGCTTTAGTATTCTCATTCAGGGGAAGCTTCTCTTCTGGGTGGTATAAAAAGAAGGGTGCCAAAACTTACTTCCTTGGAGGAAGTTTATTCCCTAGAATCTGTGACGATGTCGCACCAGTTAACCAAATGTTTTACTCGAAATGTGTATTAGCACTAGCAGTAGCCATGATTGGGCTAAATCTGTGAAAAGGATCGAATAAAAACTGATATTTACAGGTTCAAGAACAGTTGAGGAATGGAGCTAATAAAGTTCGTTGCCTGGGAACAAGTCTATGAATTTCAAAAGGAGTATGACAATTTAATTCACAAACTCCACAAACTCTCTCAAATGTACTGTACGATGCAAAGAATTAGAGTTTACCCAAAGGCCCCATTTAGGAATATCTATGAAAAATACTTATAATAAACATCACATTACAAGATGAACGAGGAAGAAGCATTAACTGTTAGCAATATCCCTATTATGTTTAATGGGGGGAACTTCAACCTCTCTGCGCAACCTTTAAACATTCATAGCTTTTTATGAAAAATGAAAGACTGCAGTTTCTGAGAGCATAGAACAAAATACAGGGGTCAGAGTTAAAAAAAACTATATTTTGCTCCTGTATAACTGAAGACCACCTCAATATATATATATATATATATATATATATATATATATATATATATATATATATATATATATATATATGAAAATTATTTCACGAAAGTAACACGTGAAAAATATTTATGATGAATAAAACCACGAAGGAAAAGAAACAGAATGGTGCTCAAGCGCTTTCGTCTAATGACATCCTCAGGAACACTGAAGTAAATAAAGAGTTCGAGACTATATATAGGTCACAAAAAAAAAAAAATATATATATATATATATATATATATATATATATATATGTGGGAGGAGCATACAAATTTGTAAGGAAAACTACCAATTTTAGCACTCTGCCCTTCTTGTCTAAATCCGTTCTGAACGAATTCAATACAAGATCAAATGGATTGTTTACAACCAATTTTATAGATAATGCCTGAATGATATATAGGTCACAAAAAAAAAAAATATATATATATAAACAAATTTAAAAATAAAAATTGTAAGAGGAGCATACAAATTTATAAGGAAAAACTACCAAAGTTTTAGCACTCTGCCCTTCTTGTCTAAATCCGTTCTGAACGAATTCAAAACAAAAGGATCAAGTTGAAAAAGACCTTGGCTCATGTTAAAGTTATTTGTAAGTTGGATAATAGCAGACTCAAGAATATTTCTATTAACAATGTTGCTAGAGTGAAACAAAACTGAAGCATTATTCAAATCAATACAGTGGGCTAACTCTGACAAATGGACAAAAAGGGCACAGGACGACTGTCCCGTTCTAACGGAATACTGATGCTGTTTTACACGCGTGTGCAAATCCTTTCCCGTCTGACCAATGTAAAAGGAATCACATTGTTTACAACCAATTTTATAGATAATGCCTGAATTATTGGTAGGGCTATTTTTTACTATGATATTTTTCACAATATTGTTATATGAAAATACTACATTAATATCCAAAAGTTTAAGTACATTAGCAATGCCTAAAAAGCCCGGGAAAAATGGAAGTACTAAAATATTCTTTGACAAAGTGCGAGTGTCGTCCAGTGCCCTTTTGGTCCATTTGTCAGAGTTAGCCCACTGTATTGATTGGAATAATGCTTCAGTTTTGTTTCACTCTAGCAACATTGTTAATAGAAATATTCTTGAATCTGCTATTATCCAACTTTCAAATAACTTTAACATGAGCCAAGGTCTTTTTCAACTTGATCCTTTTGTTTTGAATTCGTTCAGAACGGATTTAGACAAGAAGGGCAGACTTTGGTAGTTTTTCCTTATAAATTTGTATGCTCCTCTTACAATTTTTATTTTTAAATTTATTTTTATATTTTTTTCTTTTTATTTTTTGTGACCTATATATCATTCAGGCATTATCTACAAAATTGGTTGTAAACAATCCATTTGATCTTGTATTGAATTCGTTCAGAACGGATTAAGACAAGAAGGGCAAAGTGCTAAAATTGGTAGTTTTCCTTACAAATTTGTATGCTCCTCCCACAATTTTTATTTATATATATATATATATATATATATATTTTTTTTTTGTGACCTATATTATAGTCTCGAACTCTTTATTTATTCAGTGTTCCTGAGGATGTTATTAGATGAAAGCGCTTGAGCACCATTCTGTGTTTCCTTTTCTTCGTGGTTTTATTCATCATATATATATATATATATATATATATATATATATATATATATATATATATACTGTGTCTGTTTGTGTGTGTAGAGAGAGAGAGAGAGAGAGAGAGAGAGAGAGAGAGAGAGAGAGAGAGACTACTTACTTTTTTTAGGAGATATTTTGTCCTAGACCAATAAAAGTTACTTTGAACCTGCAAGACTGTGACATATGTACTTAACACTGAATCCTGGTTAGTTTGGATTAGTTAGATTAGGTTAGGTCAGACTAGGTTATATTAGGTTTGATTAGGTTGGATTTGCAATTTAGGATAAAACTTTCAGAAATACTGGGGTGGTACTGGCAGTGAAGGATGGCACTGGCATTGAGGGGAGGAGGACGAGGTGTGGCATTAAAAAATGAACTGTTTCATCCCTTTTAATCCCTTTAATCCCCAAGGCATTCATTAGTGTCTTTAATCCGGTAATAGCTTTTTAATTCCCAAAATAAGGACATGAAAATATAAAATTATTTACACGTTAAAATTACTCAAAGTACATATATTGTGAATAATTAACATAAAAATAAACTTATATTTTCCTATCTTTCTCTTGGGTTAAAAAGTTATTAACGGATTAAAAACACTAATAGCTCCCTTGGGTGACTAAAGGGATTAAAAAGTTTTTTTTTTATTGCGACTCTCGTCCCCTCCCGTCAGTGCCAGTGTTCCCCACTCACCGCCATCACCCTTCCCCAACTCGGCGTTTTTTGCACCCATACTACTAGCCTTCTTGGAAATGGTAATTAAACAAAGGCTTTTGAAAAATTCTTCCCACAGCTTGCAGCTATGTTTTCGACCTTAGAATTTCAAATTGTCTGCGATAGTTTTGGCGTTTTCATACGATTACAATTAAAATTATAGGACCATAACACTGGGTACCTGCTAGACCTTAATCCAGTCGGTTATTCTGTTTGGAGACAACTTCATTATATAGTATATGCCCGAACAAAAATCAGATGCGTGTCACTTGACAGAGAGGCTGTTAGCATGACAGGACGAGCTGAATCAACAGCAGGCCATTTGAAAAACGAGTGACCAAATGGAGAAAAAGAATGACGGACGTACTGGCTGCTGATAGTGAACACACCGAGCATTACAAACTGTCATCCCACGACAGTCCTTAACAGGATTAAAATCAAAGACGACTCTTCCAAGATTTTTAACTGCTAAGCTCTGAGAACAAATTTTTCAGAAGACTCGTTTAATCATAATTTCCACGAAAATTATAGCCGCAATTTCAAAATTAAATATATATACCTTTTTAAAGCTACAAACATAGTCCACTTATTGACTTTTACCGCGTTTACATATCTTTAATGAGTCATGAGTAATTAGCTTACAAATATATCCTGACCTTATTTCCCCACCTTTTATATTATATATATATATATATATATATATATATATATATATAATATATATATATATATATACACACACAGTATATATAGTAATGAAGAGTAACACCAGAGAAACAAACATTCTTCAGACTTTAATTGACACCGTCGTTCCGGAATGTACTCATTCCATCTTCAGGGTTAAAACAATGAAAGACTAAATCTAAATACAAAATAAGTTAGATTAATAACAAAGTTAAAAATAACAAAATTAAAATTATAAAGAGGTTAGATAAGAAAAATTAAGATGTAAAAGCATAAAAGTAAAAAAAAAGGTAAAAGGAGGTGAATAAATAATACCTTTATTGAAATATAATAGATTTACTGAAGATTAGTCAGAATTATGATCTGTTTTTAATTTATTTATAAATAAGTAAGTAACATTTCCATAATTTTAAGCTTAAGGTCGGGGAGAGTTTCCAGCAGCGAGTAAGGTAAAATTAGACTGCCAAATTGGGTGGTTATTATTATTAGTATTATTATTATGTGCATGGTGCGTATGTAAGAATTAGCTGGTTTGCCAAAAGATAAATTTGTACGGATAGATTTACCGAAGTGTTCGTAAATATGGGACTTTAGGAGTCTTTTTGTTTTACCTATACATGACCCCATACAGTGGTCACACTCGTACTGGTAAACTATGTAAGACTTAAGAAGTGTAGAAACATCATCTTTGTATTTAAATAAATGATAAGCCAATTTAGACAGGTTGAATAGGATTTTAATACGCAGTTGCGGGTAAAATTCCCCGAGCAATTTTAAAAGTTTGTTTCTAATATTAAAACTCAAGGTTCCCATATAAGGTAAAATGAAATATACAAGATATCTTTGAGAACTGTAATTATATCTCTAGTTGTGGGGTCTCTTAATCTATTTAAAGTTCTGCCTATTGTAGTCTCCACGAATCTAGAGGGGGAAATTATTCTTTATAAGGAGTTGTCGAATGAAATCTAATTTTTCATGTAACTTAAAGTAGTATAGGAGCAAATTTGAAAGCTTTGTCAGTCAGAGTCGAAATTAAACTTAGCTTACAATTAAAAGGAATAAAAAAAGAAACGCTCATAGCAAGACTGTGTGTGTGTGTGTGTGTTTTTTCACCATATATATATATATATATATATATATTATATATATATATATATACCGGGTGCGGCAAAAGTAACGCCCTTTTAATAATTGTATCTATAGTTTTATACAGTATAATTTTTAGTTTTATATTGTATCATTTTGTTTCTTTTATTTTTACAGAAATTCTGAATAAATAAATTTTCTTAAAATGCTGTATTTTTCTTAAAAACCTTATTATTTCTCTTAAGATGCTGTAATTGATTTATTTCCTTCAATAAAAGAGAATAACTAAAAAGGGCGTTATTTTTTGCCGCACCCGATATATATACTGTACATATACATAGAAATAAACTCGTACATATACACAAATTTTGGGAGTTCAACCCCCCCACCCCCCCACCCAAATTAAATTAAAAATCAAATTATACACGAAACTATTTCTTTCCTTTTAACAATTGTCATATTTATGATAAAAAGACAAAATATTTATTGACGGTTTGTATCTAATTTTAATGGAGTAAAGCGCTGGGTGTTATTTATGGTATCCAATATACGTGTCAAGCAATAAGTGAGTAACAAATTTTGGTGCTTTCAAGGGCTGAAAGCTTAATAAGATAATATCTCTCTCTCTCTCTCTCCTCTCTCTCTCTCTCTCTCTATATATATATATATATATCTATATATATATATATACAGTTATGCTGAAAAAAATTGGTTCAAGGATTTTGGTTGCAAAAGAGAAAATCAATAATTCGTATTGACCAGTTATTTTATATGCTTGAATTTTCTCTCTCTCTCTCTCTGTCATATATATTATTATATATATATATATATATATATATATATATAATAAAATGGTGTCCCAGAAAGATGTATATAGATATTTTTTTTACGCTAATGTACATAGGCGAATTGCCTCTCGGTGTTTAGAAGCGTTTCATCGAAAACGCATAGATGGCGATACCTTGCAATGCAATAGCATACCGTTGACGCCACGTGACACATTATACTGCGGTGGTTCCCAAAGTGGAGTCCGTGGACCCCTGGTAGTTCGCTGTGGATTCCAAGGCATAGGCAAATCCAGATGAGGTGGAGGGGGCTTAATTGAAGCAACAGGGCTTAATTTGGAGGGTTCATACATCCTAGTTAAACGAAATTAGGTAAAACGTTTGAATACTTATATGTCCACGTTGCTTCAATTAAGCCCCCTGGTTCCCCCTCTGGATCCGCCTATGTTTGGGGTAAATAGGTGGTGGAATATATGCTACTCACTTATTTGAATTAGAAAAATATGTTTATAAATAATAAACTAATGGAGAAATACTATCAATAAAAGAGGAAATTAATAAGTTAATTGAACTTTTGTCAGCCGTTGTACACACTCATAATAATGAATCAAGATATTTATTGATTTGGAATCTTAAAATTATCATCAAATGATAATTTTAATACTTGAAATTTAAGTATAAAATATTAAAGGGGTCCGTAAAATTTATTTATATGCCAAAGAGGTACTTGAAAGGAAAAAGTTAGTGCAGCAGGTATTCAAAATGTCCACCATTGGCATCCACGTAGGCAATGCAGCGTCTGACAACGGAGCGAAGCGTAGCGGCACGTTTCCATGGGCATGGCAGTGTTGCCAAGTGTCATTAATTCTTTGTTTGAGCTCCTAGAGTGTCTTGAGCTTTGTGGCATGCACTGTCCTTCAACACATCCAACAGAAAAAAAATTTGGGATTGTGGAATCCGCAGTGTAGTGGGTATTCCACTGGTACTTGTTGCTCCTTGGTACTTGTTTATCTATACGTGCCCGTACATCATGATGAAAATGCGAGACAGCACCACCATGTTGCTGCGGAAAAACATGTGTTCATTGCCATACACGTTCTGAATGACAGGCATAACTCTACTTATCAGGAGAGTGAGGTACCTGTCACTAGTCACTGCATTCATTGAAGAAGAAATCCCCGTTAAGATCGCAGAGAGACATCATTCTACATTGTGATCCCCGTTATAGGTTTATATCCTTTTCCTCACGAAGATGAAGCTTCTAAAGAGCTCAAGTACACACAGTCAATTCACAATTCATTCAACTTAAAACACGCTTCGTCTGACCACACAATCATGTCGACGAATTTGGTTGGGTTCTAATGCGCTTTGTTCAGAATCTTGTCGCAGAATTCAACCTCCAGTCTGGGTAATTTTCATTCAATGTCGGTGAGAGGTATGGCGTGTACGGTTTCTAATTTGTGTCCAACAAGATTCGGTGGACACTTCATTTAAAGATACTTGTCTCAAACTCACGAGCAAACGTACAAATTTACGTAGTGAAAACGGGAGTACGGCTAACACAGCTGCAGTGTTCTTTTCATTCCTCGGAGAATATATCCTCCCAGAGTCCAAACGTATTGCACGCTACATTCGGCCTCGAATTTGTCCCTTAATCTAGTCAGTCGTGCGATTGTGTGGCTCGTTGGTGGTGGTAATCTACTCTCTTATTTTCAAGCATGTTGTATCTTTGAAACATTATCATATTTCCAGTACAACTTCAGTATGCGTTTTACATTGCACTGTCCTTCAACACATCCAACAAAAAAAATTTGGGGTTGTCAAATCCGCAGTGTAGTGAGTATTCCACTGGTACTTGTTGCCCCTTGGTACTTGTTGTTTATCTATACATGCCCGTACATCATGCCCGTACGCGCTTAAGATACGTGGCATCAATGATATACTCTTAAGATGCAAGGTACCGTCATATGTGGGCTTTCGAATGAAATGCATCTAAACACTGAGAAAGAACATGCCTATGTATGGTAACGTACGAAAGCGTGTATCATATACTTTCTGGGACACCCTGTATTGTACGTCTTTTTTCCTCATTCACGAATAAAGCCTTCTACGCATCTTTGCTCTTCTTCATTCTCATACGTTCTGACAGACTTCGTCAGAAACCTCCAAGAAAATTTGTAACTTGATACAAATGTTTATTTTATCAACCAAGATCGTGCAACTCCATAGCTTATTCAAACAGCAGAATATTCTACAAAGCATTGAAGTTTTAATAAAAAAAAAATTAAGAAAAAACACTCAACAAGTAAATAAATCTAGAATTACATAGAAAATTCTCCTTGGGCAATGAAAATAAAACTTTTAGGAAGGATTCCAGTAAGAAATCTTACATAATTCAACTTCTTATAACATCATAATCTCGCTTTAATTAAAAGCTTATTAAAAAAAAGAAGTCCGAAGCTCCTTAAAGCCTTTTAGCTTATACTAAAACCAAAATGTTGTACAATACAATCAAGCTACTTCTTTCAAAGCAAATAATAATTTTTTTGTGCTACATTAAAATAAGTTTCATTACCAGTTATTTAAGCCTTATATATAGATATATAAATTTTTTTTTTTTTTTTCACAAAAACAAACTGTAAAGTACAGGGTGACTTTTTATTTGAAAACCATGAAAAATAGCTATATCTGAACACATACACTAGATAGACTTAAAAATTGTGTGTGTATCGGCGTCAGCATATGTCGTACGCATCGTATAACATCACCTGATCGCCGCTCCATTAGTCTCGTAATGGAGTTCCATATGGAAGAACGTGCTTTATCATTGAAGATACATTAAATGTGTCATTTAAATCGTGTCGGGTTAAGTTTCAGGGTCGTTTCGGAGGCGAAAGAGGCAATTCAGAGAAACAGGCAGTGATATCATACGCATGCGTACGACATACACTGACACCAATATACACACAATTTTTAAGTCTCTGCCTGATTTATGTCTTGAGATATAGCTATTTTTCATGGTTCTCGAATAAAATGGTCACCCTTTATTAAATCCCATACGATGGGGATAACCTAAAAAAAAAGGTCTGCGGTCTGTAAGGGGGACAAAGCAAAAACATTATCCAACAAAATAAATACAAGAAATTATCTTCAAACCTTAGCCAGACAATAAAAGTAGTAAAAATTAATTTAAACGATGCAACAGAAACGAAGCATTACAGTCATCGGAGCTTCTTGCACAATGTAGACAAATTAATTAATTCTGCCCGTCAACGTTATGAATAACAGCAGATACAACCACAAAATTCGCTACCTGCTCTTACTGAATACCATTAGATAGATTGTTTTCACACTTTTTAACCAGCTTCCGAAAAACATCAAGAACATCACAGGTGTCAAAGGTGAAATGTTCAAAAGAAGACTAGATGTCTGGCTCAGGACGATACCAGATGAGCGGGATGTGCCTGGCTATGTGCGATGGAGATCACAAGAGAGCAACTCGCTCCTCCATCAGACCAGGCCTAGAGGTGGGACCACCAACTTGACCTCGTGTGAAAAAAGACCGACGCACGGAACTTCTACCAGGTTCAAAGGTTACACAAAAAACCAATCTTTGATTTCTCATCCCTCCATTTTGGGGAATTTTAGAAGTTTATTTTTTCAAATGAAGTTATAGTTTAACTTTTGTTGAAAAGTAAAGCAATACTTTTGATGCGAGGCCTTCAGATGGTAAAGTGAAGCAAAACTTAATACAAAAAACATTTTAGCTCATTATCAAACATCAGAATTTAAAATGTGGAAAAAGTTCATTTCGCTGAGCTTTTACATCCTGTTTATACAGGGCGTCCCAAAAAAATGTATACACACTTTAAATAATTATAAAGGCAGTGTTTATTAAAATACATTTCATTTTCAAAATGTAATAGAATCTACAGACATTATTTAATTGTTTTGTCAACGCCTGTTTTCAAACTGACGTCCGTTCTGGTCCAGGCACTGCTGATAACGCGAAGCAATGGAATCGCAAACATCACGAAACATTTCGTTTGGTATTTGTGTGCATTCTCGTTCAATGGCTGCTCTCAATTCAGCGACTGTTGCAGGTTTTATAGCGTAGACTTTGTCTTTTAAGTATCCCCATAAAAAAAGTCTAGTGGTGTGAGGTCTGGTGAACGCGGAGGGTATTCTACGAAACCCCTTCGTCCAGTCCACATCCACATCGTGCCAAGTACCACTCGCAATACTCCACTCTTCGGTCCGGATCATCATCTTCATTATAGCATGGACTAATCTTGGAATGTAACTTTTCCATTGACAGCGCTTCAAAATGCGTTGGACAGACGATTCTGAATTCCTACCTCACGACTCGCTTGCCGCACAGATTTTCTTGGACTTTGGTGATACGTTTCCAGTACTCTTTCTTGCTTTGTGGGGCTTGTCGATGTCCGTGGTCTTCCGGAACGCTTCTTGTGGACATTCTGAACAGTTCCATCGGCTTCAAACTTATCTCTAATTCGAGTGATGGTAAGTCGCGTTGGTGGATCTGTTTGAAACTCCCTCCTAAACTGTCTTTGCACTTCAATTGCGTTTTCACACTTCCAGTAGCATTTTAGAATGAATTTCCTTTGTTCAAAGCTTAGTCTGACTGCCATTATTAATTCTAATGGGTTTAACTTGGAAAGAAAGGAACATCAATTGAGCTATCAGCTGTTAAAGTGTGTATACATTTTTTTGGGACGCCCTGTATATACTGTACATGGCATCTAAATTTTTTTTAAACTTTCCAATCTGTCTTTAATAAATAATGATGAAACAATAAATAATAATACATATACAAGTTGCTTACCTAAAACACACACACACACACACACACGCACACGCACACGCACACACTATACAGGGTGGCCCAAAAGGTACCTACCAACATCAACTTACATTTTCTCCGAAACGAATGAATAGAATTCGATGAAAATTTGCTGACACACTATACTACTCACGCCATTTGTTTAACATCAGTATGGAGAGAATGTCATTTGTTTGGACTATCGGAAGCACTATGGAAGCGGCATTGATTGGACTGCCTATTCGCCTGATCTCAACCCGTGTGACTTCTTTCTGTGGGGATACCTCAAAGATAGAGTTTACCAGAGCAACCCAAAGACTTTGGAGTCGCTGAAATCATCGATTGAACGCCAAATCGTCGACATTCCAACAAAGGTTCTCCACAGTGTAGTATCGAATTTTAGGGTGTGGTTGCGAAAAATCGTCGAAGTGGAGGGACAGTACATCGAACACATTTCATATAAATGGCTTGAGATGCTGATTTGAATGACGTTTGAACTATCTTTGTACTCTAAGCCTTTATTTCACCAAAACTACTGAAACTGGGTAGGTACCTTTTGGGCCACATATATATATATATATAGATATAATTAATATATATATTATATATATATTATATATATATATATATATATATATACATATATATACATACTGTACACCAGTATCGCTTATGATACAGAAATAAATGAAAATATAGGTATGTTAGAGAAATATTATTTCTATACTTTTCTGTATTTTCGGAATAATTATAACCTTGTAATAATAACTAACTTAAGAAGTCTTTTCTCCGAAGAAGTTCACAATCTATCTTCAATTTAAAAAGGATATAAGAGCACCACTGCCTACGTCGCAACTACTGTCGTAACACAACAATGGCTACTTCGTGGGCACGCAATGTCGTAACACAGCTTCCCGTCGATCTGCGAAGTTAAGCGACATTGTGTCTGGAGAGTAGTTGAATGGGAGACTGTCCTCCGCGTCCAGATTATGTAACGACCAGTGGTTCGGATCCCAAGTGATCCTCTAGATCTCCTCCGTTGTATGACCTTAGATGTTGTGAACGAGGTTAAATATAGTGTCATTTCACTAAACCCTGTTAAATATTGCGACATTTGTTTATTCATGATTCATTTGATTATATTCATGATTTCCCATTTCATGATGAGTAACCGCAAGTATCCTTTTTTGTAAATAAATAAAAAAGGTGCCTAAAAATATGTCTGTTCTTTCTATATGATATTTCCACTTCCGTTTTACTTCTCAAAAGGTAATAATCAGATAATGAAAATGATCCAAATAACAAAGTATTACGAACTACTAATACTTTTAGTGTTATATTTTAAATTGATACATAATACAGGGTGGGGCACGGGAACCAAGTGTTTTTGGAATAATCAGGAAAATGATATTTATTTTTGTAAAGAAAATATATTGGTAGAACAACATTCGTAAGAACATAGCATTTCATGTCATAATAATCATGTACCGAAAATTATATCTGGCATATGATGTCCTTGGCCGTCGACGCATTGTTGAAGGCGTTTACGAAATTGGCCTCCACTCTTCCCAGCAGGTCTCTGTTGATTTGGATGATTTGTTGACGGATCGCTTCCTTCAATGCATCTAATGTACGGGGCTTGTCCTCGTAGACACGTGACTTGAGGTACCCCATAAAAAGAAGTCACATGTGGACAAGTCAGGGGACCGAGGGGGCCATGCAATGTCACCAAATCTCGAAATGAGATGGTTGGGAAACAGGGGGCGAAGAACAGCCATGACGCTCTGGCGGTGTGTGGCGTGGCCCCATCTTGCTGAAACCACAATGTCGACGAGCAATACGCCTTTCTTCGTAACTCAGGGATGAAAAAGGTGTTCACCATCTCAATGTAACGCTCCAGATGTTATGGTAACGGTAACCCCATTTTGTTCGAAGAAATAGGGACCGATGACGCCAAACTTTCCCACCGCGCACCAAACTGTAACCTTAGGGCTATGCAGCGGTTTTTCATGGAGTTGTCGCGGATTTTCAGCAGCCCAATACCGACAGTTTTGATTGTTGACGGCCCCATTAAGGTGGAAATGGGCTTCATCACTCATTACCACCATCATGTTTTCATTCTGCTCATAAAGTGCAAGCATTTCCTGTGCAAAAATTCAGTCGTTGGGGGCAATCGTTTACATTCAATTCCTGCACCATCGCTAACTTGTATGGGTGAAAATGTATTCTTCATGCAAAATCCGTCTAACAGTACGATTGCTGATTCCGAGTGCAGCTGAATGTCTCCGAGCAGAGCGGCCTGGGCTTTGCAACATCGCTTGTCTGACCCTTTCAACGTTCTCTGGAGTACGCACAGTGCGTTGGCGGCCCCTTCGGTTTTGTTTTCATTATTGAGCCTCCTGTTCGAAGATTGTTAACCCAACGTAAGATTGTGTCACGAGCGGGAACAGAGTCATTTCGATGAATGTTGAATCTGCGGCGAAACGCACGCTGAACTGCTGTCACTGACTCGCCACTCCTAACAAAATGATCATACGCGAACATGCGGTGTTCTAACGTCCACTGCTCCATGATGGCACTTGAAAGATAAAGGTGAGTGTTAGTTGAAGTTAAATGCTATGAACCCAGGAATGGAATGCTACCTACCGCACGCGCCTCCCATTCCTAATGGCCGATTACTAGCTATTCAAAAAACACTTGATTCCCGTGCCCCACCCTGTACATAGGCTGTACACAGGCAGAGAAGTTTCTTTGTGAAAAAGTATAGGTAAAATTATAGCGATGAACTTCGAATGCCATCCCTGATCAATATATGTCTGCCCAACAGGTCGAACATAAGGAAATCCATTTAAACTAAATGGATAAGAATATTAAAAGTATAAAACTCTAATCAAAATTACGTCAAATTCTGAATGCTTTTAGTTTTTCTCTTTTTACGCGGCCGCCACATTACACCTAAGTGGTAACCTACTGATGGGGGCAGTCGAAACTCTATCGCGTTATCACCGATTTATTATTTTCGCAAGTCATTTTGCGATTTTTTACTAATTTGTTTTGAAATGTTTTGTTAAACCACAAAATTTCTTATTTTAATTAAAATTTTGTGTAAAACTATACCCTCTTTCGGAGTCACTACTGGTTCATAAAGAACCAACCCTCTTCAGGGGGAAAACTAGTCACTGTAAATTTAGATGTCTAATTGGTGTGCGAGTGGTGTTTATGTGAGGGAAAACTTGCCTTTATAAGGCAGTCAGGTTTGGTTGACAACCCAAAATTTTTTTAGGTATGTAAGCTCATGGCATACACAGTTTTATTTGGCGGGGAAAATCTTGTAAAAAAAAAAAAAAAAAAAAAAAAAAAAAAAATTCTTTGGATTGACAGGCTCCTTTTTTCTGTACACAGTGTGAAGTAGGGATGAAAACCGGTATTCAAATACCGGTATTAAAACCGATATTGTTTCAAAAAAGTAATACCGATCTCAGGGCTTTCAATACCAGTTTTCCGGTATTATTAACCACACGTTCTTTAGTCTGTTTATAACTGATTGATGGTCGCAAGTTGTTGTTAATTGAAGGAAAAACATGAATTAAAACCTTTTTAAAGGTTTCGTTGACCCTTTTATCAGATTATTACGAAAATGTCAATAAAATCAAAGGTTTGAAAGTATTTTGAAAAAGAGAATAAAGATGAAGCAGAATGCGCTAAATGTGAAAATGTTATTAACTGTGGTAGAGGTTCAACCACTGGAATGGCCGTTCATTTAAGAGGAATTCGTAAAATTGCAGTTAAGAATACAGAAATCATCCAAATAAAAGTAAAAACAACTTTGGATGGTTTTATCATCGAGAAATCTATCGAGGAAGAAATTTCAAAACTTGTCTGTGTGGATCGATTTAGTTTCAATATTCTATTGCCAAAAGTGGATTTATTCAAGATAATTTAAAAATGAATAAATATGACAAACCACATCCAACTGTTGAATCTGAAAGAGCATTTTCTGCTGCTGGCTTATTTCTTACAAATTTGAGATCCAGTCTAGGTGAAGAATCCTTAAATGCTCTCTTTTTCTTTAAAAGTTACTTCCAAAATCATCATAAGAAATAAAAATTGTATATTAAAAATATTTTTTATAAAATAATTTATATAAAACACCTATTTTTTTTTTTTTCACAATAAAAAATTAGAAAATCTGTCATTTTTACTCCTTAAGTACATAGTTATATATATATATATATATATATATATATATATATATATATATATATATATAGTACTATAGAATACAGTATTAAAACCGGTATTTGGTAAAAATGGCCTTAATCCCGGTATTCAAAATAGCCGATATTACTTTCATCCCTAGTGTGAAGTTTTGCTATACTCGCTTGACCAAGTCTTTCATTCTATACTTTATATGCTCTTATTTTAGTAGGTGGGTGAAATGTTTGTCATAGAAAATTGTCTTAAAAGTAGCCCCGTGGCAGAGATAAGAATAGATTTCGGCCACCGATTCGTTTTTTTCTGAGCTAGTCCTTTTCATCCCGACAGAGCCAACCAACTGAAAGCTTAATTCCAACAAATGGGCGAGAGGAATCAATGTACGTTAACTAGTTTTAATGGTAAGACTGTATATACACAGTACAGTAGTATATCATAACTGATTGGAACTATATAGAAAAGACTCGGTATGCACGATTCTTCGACTGGACCTTAAACCCAATGTTAAAAAATTGATAACTGACTATCTAACTAAATGAACACCATTTATAGACATAAAAACAGCTCTGAAATCAATGTTAATAATAATAAATTATTATCATCGTACGACACGCATGCAAATGAATATTTGCACCTGTTCTTTGTACCAGTAAGTTACTCATACACACCTTTCATATCCTCAAGACTTTGTACCACACTCTCGGCATTTAGAATTAGATTTACTGCTTTAAGATTATGCGATTATTTAACCCACTAATATACAACAACCTATTAACGAGAATGTCATGGCAACGGACCTGTGATTTATAAGCTCGATAAAGATACGGACATATACTGTACTTTATTTTATATTATGTACTCGTTTATAATCTAAAATTTTTGCATACAATATTAATATTATATATAAATATATATATTATTTAATAATTAATGTATCTACATAGTTTGGTTTATTTTTATACTCGATTTTCAGCGTGAGGTTTAATTATATTATCATCTTAAAATTCTGGACAAGTTTAATTAAATTTAGGATATATCCATTAATTTATAATACTAACTCAGGGCCATATACATACATCCATTTATAGGCTCGATAAAGATACGAACATATACTTTATTTTATATTATGCTAAGACCTTTACTAATTTTGAATAAAAAAAATACAAATTACTTGAAATAATAATAATAATAATAAACATTTTTTTAAGACATTAAATTATTTTTAATAGCTCATTTGGTACTTTTAACCAAATCGGTGCCAGTTTTGTACATGAATAATGATTAAATCACTCAAATAAGACTGAGCGAAGCGAGTAACTGACGTAAAGGATTATTTTTAAATGCATGCAAGTGGCAAGGTTTAAAATGGAACCAGTATATAATTGAATAAAGTTCTGTATACTTAAAACGCTTCCTCCAAGAAGCAAAACCAGATTTCATATTTTCGAAACTCATCCCAAAAATTTGTGACATTTTTTTGAAAATCGATTTTTATGAAAAAGAAAAGCTACGAATCTAAAAGATGATATCGTACAATCGATTCTAAAAGTCCTTGTCGTGAAACCCCATATCTCATACCGATATTTGTTAGTGAAAAATTTGGAGTTTCACAACAAAAGTACGGAAACAGAAAAATTCATCTTGATATTAGTCGTTCGGTATGTATAGGCCAACAAAATTAGCATTCATAACTCAGCTAGTGGTGGGTAACACCGTTTCCCTATGATCGAAGTGAAGACGTCCAGGTAGGAGTTGGAATTCGAATGATTCTGGTTAATAAAAATTCAGGAGTTCTGTCCTAAGCGGTGAGGCGGTTTTTTTACCCTACAAATTTTTCTAAAATGCTTTGTGACAAATAAAATTAGAAACTAACAAACTCTCCAGACTTAATAAAGTAAAAATATATCGTGTGGAGATTTTAATTTACCATTTATGAAGTACACAAGGATAGGTGTGTGTGTGTGTGTGTGTGTGTGTGTGTAGATCAATGTACTCGTACATGTAAATATAAAATGGGCACCTTTATATATATATAAACCATTTATTTCAAGTTGCCAAATCACACTCACAAGTCACAACATTCTTTTCAGTGTTGAAATTCAAAATTAATTGTTTCATTCGTTTAAGTGTGACTTATTTCAGTGTTGATTTTAGCTCACGTTTCATCCTCGACTAGATACTGATGAAAGTAGGTTAATGTTACATCAACTTCAACGCTGACGAAGACTCAACATTAAAAAGGTTCTGAATGTGTCAGTGTATTTTCAGTACTTTATTTATAGGTGTCAACTGCTCTTGAAGAGTTTCAGGAATGTTGTCACAGGCAACATTTTAAAATCAGTGTTGACGCAATACCGATTTATCAGTTCTTCTCACTGTCAATATTGCATCAACAGTGCGAGCATTGGAATCAAATTAGTAATTGTGATGCCAATTAAGAGATTACATATTTATGATGTCGGAAATTTTGATAATATGACAAGGAAGATCATGAAATACCAACAGTAATAAATTTCCCATTCAATCTCTGGGACTTCTTCATGAAAGAAGTCCTGAAATCCTGAATATGACCCATATGTATATATATATATATATATATATATATATATATAATATATATATATATATATATATATAGTGTCCTGTTTATAACCATTATTACTAGAGGCGGGGCCACCAGCTTGACCTCCGTGTGATGAGAGACCAACGCACGAAACAACATAAGGTTCATAAGGTAAGGTATATCTATATATATATATATATATGCAAACGTTTAAGATATAGAAGTGCTCAATCGGTATACTGGACAACAAAAGAAAATAATTTCAGACAATAAACGTAATTAAGGACAATTAAATTTATATAGAAAGGCGAACAATGGTATAAGAGTACATAATATAAAATACAGGTATATAACAGGTATATAATGAGATACGGAAGTGCGAGCGTGAAGGGAAATACGAGCCATGGAAAATCACGAAGTATAATAGTTGGTCGATAGATAAAATGGGACGATAAAGTTTCGAAAATAGACAAATTAAGACAGTCGAAAGAAAATAAAAATCAAACGGTTGAGAGCGAACTTCAGTGAGAACGACGAGGATTATTCCGTCTAGAATTAATAATTTAAAAAATAGTAACTGCATTAATAATAATAATAATAATAATATTAATAATAGTAATAATAATAATAATAATAATAATAGTAAAAATAGTAACGATAATGATAATGTTTATGATAGCAACGCTAATAACAAGAATATTGATGGGAAAACTCAATGATACTTGCAGGAACAAGGACGGAGACACGAAACTGAATATGTAAAGAAGGATACTGAAGAAATATTTAAATTGTAACTCTACAAAACAAAGAAAAGGTATTAAAAGTTTTTTCGAATTTTATTGTGGGTTTGGTTTTTATTCGGGGGGGGGGGGGGGGGGGGGGGGGAAGAGACTATTCTGCCGTACGACGTAGTCTTCTTTAAATTCCATTCCGTTTGAGTTTACAAATAGTGTGTTTTTTCCGTGTTGAGTCATATGTATATATATTATATATATTTTTTTTACTTACTTTTGTTGAGTTTGAACGACGGTTCAGGATCGACCTGTGGTCGACCCCTCTGCAACACCCCGCCTCATTTGCGGGACTTGGTGAAGGAGGGCCGTATTCTGAGGGTATTTTCCATCCTCGTTTTCATGGCCCCTTGTCCCACCGCAGCTGGGACCGTACAAAATCTGCCTCTTCTCTCATTCCAGTTTGTTTCTATTTCATTTCTGAGGTTAGGGACAGAGCCCTCAAGCATTTTCCATATGTATATTATTGTGTACCGCTCGCGCCTTCTTTCAAGAGAGTAGAGTTTCAGAAATTGTAGTTGAGACCAGTAGTCTTCATCTTCCGTTTCCTCTATCTTAGACGCAAAAGTCCTTTGTATAGCTTGTATATATATATATGCAAAGAAATCACAAAGCAACACGTGATCTTTTTAATAAGCAAAGAACCACAGGGAAAAGGAAACACGAAGTCCGAGCGCTTTCGTGATATATTCCCTGAAGATGTTAATATATCACGAAAGCGCTCGGACTTCGTGTTTCCTTTTCTGTTTTCCTGTGGTTCTTTGCATATATATATATATATATATTAGTGATGGATCGAGTGGTCGGTTTTTCATAACGCCGGTTGCGGTTGTGTTTGCGGTTGTCGAATTTTTTCCAACCGCGGTTGCGGTTATCATATACTGGGAAAAATGCGTAATTATTAACTGGATTTAGCCACTATAGTGCGATTTAGCCACACTTGGTACATAATATATACTAAATAGTATTTATTTAGTAAATACCTTATGTTGAACACAAGTTTTGCAATACACCGCTACCGCTATTTGTGTGTTGCAAAACTTGTGTTCAACATAAGGTATTTACTAAATAAATACTATTTAAATGAAGTATATTCTAAACTTATATAGCTATTATGAAAGAATAGGTCAAATTAATTAAAACCATATTTTGCACTAAGTGTGTTACCAGGATGAGGGACGAGGACCCATCGCACTGCTCATCCCACCTACCACTTTCCCCAGCCTCCACCCATTGGAAAGTTAGGATTATTATTCATTTGAAAAACTGATGTCAAACTTAATGACAGGCAGTGTGAATTTCAAGAATAATATTTTTTGCTGCATTTTCACCTTTCAAGCGGCAACGCCTCTCATCGTACAACGTTCCCGCTCCACGCATAAGGAGACCCATCATTTCTTTTTAAAAAAAGAAATATTTCTAATTAACCTAAAATTAAAATTAACTAACCTTTTACAACCGCAACCGCACTTATGGAGCGGCGGTTGCGGTTACGGTTGCGGTTGTGAATTTTTGTGCGGTTGTAGTGCGGTTGCGGTTATTCGATCCATCACTAATATATATATATATATATATATAATATATATATATATATATATATATAATATATTCTAAACAAAATATAGGCCTGTATACGGACGGTTTGCGATTGCGGATGCTTAAGGTTTTTGGTGTAGTTTGCGTAGAGCAAGCCTGAGGTAGTACGCGTGCGACTGGGATTGATACAAGTAAATTTGTGCTGCCTAAGAGAGGAAATACAAACTTGCGGTGCACCGTGCTCCTGAAGAATCTCCACCAGGACTGACAATAACTGGGGGTGTCTGCAATACAAACTAACGAAAAATGGCAATAAATTATATATATATATATATATATATATATATATATATATAAAGGGCTATCAAGGTTCATTAATCACTTCATAAATGGCCGATTAATTTGCCCTTTCGATTAATCAATTTTAAAAGAAGATTCACGCGTCACTTGATGACTTAAAATTTCCATATTAACAAACTCGTATTTATTAATCAAATCTTCTCTTAAAAAAAAACTAATTGAAAAAGTAATTTTATGATATTTAAAATAAATTACTTAATTTCTTCAGCATTTATTCGAGTAGTAAGTTAATGTCAGTAGTGGCGAATGAACGTACATTTTATATAGATTAAATCTTTGTATTTTTATGCATTTTGTGATTTCTTTCGACGAGAAAACACGTTTCGAAAAGGATCTTTTGTTTATATCAATGTTTCTTTACGACGTATCCGATTTTGAAAAGTAATTTTTGCTATCAAAACATACGCTTAATGAAATTAGATATTCTTTTACAACTTTCAAATTTTCGCGGGTTGATGAGATTGTGTTCCATTTTAATGATGAATATTCCTTTGGAATAGTGATAGGGTGTGTTCTCTCAGCGAGTTATATCGCGTCTATACACGTTATCGCGAAACAATTATTCTTACTAAAATTAGCCCGTGTCTTTTCATTTCGGTCTAATGTATGAAATAATCCGTTTAGATTAACTTTATAAAATGTTTAACAACCTGTTGTGTACAACATTGAGAAACAACAGCAAAATTCCATTCATTAACTTTTGGTTAATAATAATACTAATAATAATAATAATAATAATAATACTCGAAAAGAAATCCAATCCAAAAATGTTTGCTTTATCTTGAAATTAATCTGAATGCCCAGTAAAGCCTAAGGACCAAATTAGAAAGGAAAAATAAATATTAATAACCCAATTAGCAACTGTATGTTCTATATTAAAATTATTGTAATATTGTAATAACTAATATTGTAACATTTAATTTTACCAATAAAGATTGATTGATTGAGTGATTGATTAACTTGTATTCCTTATCATACGATTCTATTAATGTTACAAGGGTGATAAACTTCTTTCCTGAGTGATGTTGATCTCATTTCGATTTTCTACCCTTCAGACCCGAGTTGTAAAAATGAAAACTGTCTAACCTTGGTCGGTTGGTTTTGCTTCCCCCCGAATTGTTCATTCTGACGACGGTCAAGCTTGTCATTCCACCTTAGACCTACATTTTAACGTGGAATCCGAACTACACCCCACCAGAAGGCCAACTTCTTAACCACTAGGCTACCCAGGGTACCCATTTATCTACCAACCAATTTTTTTATTGTGTGGAAGGATGAACAGCTAGGTTTTGCTGCGAGCCGCCTGCCATCACTGGATCACGATCCCGGGGCCGATGGATTCGTAGTCAGCGACGCTAACCACACCACCACCGAGGAGTTGCATGCAAGAGTTTTCAAAATAATGATTTCCCAACTCATCTATTCCACTTCTGAACCAAAAAAATAGGAAGGAATTTCTGCTTCTCGAGTTAACATTAATGATATTTATTGTACAAACAACGAACGTCCTGTTTTAAATAAAACCGCCTCTTATCTCATTCCTTATATGAACCGTATAATTGATGTATCCTTTTCAAAAGCTCCAACGCGCAAGTAATTTTAATTAACCGCGAATAATTTATCAAATAAATTACCATGACCCCTATAATGCGTGACCCAGATGCCTGTTCCGTTAATTGTAATAGATGTTAAAAAAGAGGATGCGTATTTCAGACCGGAAGAGATTTGAGGGTAATAAGTAAAGAATATAACTATTCCTCTGGATGCAGTTATGTCAATAAGACACTCTCCGTTTATAAGCGAGACAGTAATCATTTATTTGATAATAACAACGTTAAAAATGTGCTCCAGACGCGTTGATCTAATTCAATTACGAGGAAGAATGAAATATTTGGAGATGAAACTTATTTGGCAACCATATACTGTATACAGTTTATAAACCATACATAACTTTGGTACCAAAAACAAATAAGCATGGCATGCGTGGTTGAATCAACCATTTTAATTTGTTGTCAAATAGTCAACCATGCACGTATTTTTGATTGTTTTAATGGAGTATTTTTTTCTGTGTAAGGCAAATTTTGTTGAATCATTCTACATTGATATTCTCCAATTGTTTCATCATCAACACTTAAATTCGGATAGTACACATCAATAACATTGAGGAAACTGAAGACGTGCTTCTCGCTTTTTTGATCGTGACCTTTGACCTACGCCACTTCCGAACGTGACCTTCTATATAGAATTTTCCCTCATTTTTTTCTTCTTTTCCTATTGGTTCTGACCACTATTTCTTTACCCTTCATCGGTCTATATTGCAATCTCGATAAGGGCACCTCCTTTTGACGAAACGCGTAACTCATAACTTAAAATAAATTAACGTTCCTTTGAGTTTCATTTCGTCTTGTTTAACTCATTCGTAACGGCAAACGTCACGTGAAAAAAAGGGCTCCTACAGCTTAACGCGAGATCCGAACCATGTAAGGTGTCGTTACATCATATCAATGTAGAGGACCAGTCACCTATCCAATTACTGAACAGACGCAACGTTGCTTAAGTTAATGATTATAGGATAAGATATTTACAGTTTAAAGGTCTCAAAGACTATCATAGTTTTGACAGAACGTTTGTATTCTCTTTAATATAAAATAAATAGTCTTTTAGTCTGTGACTATTTAAGGAAAAAAAAAAAATATATATATATATCTATGTGTGTGTACAGTATATATATCACGCATAAGCATGAGTGGGTTCCTAATGCTGTACCAGAGAGATTTGAATTAAAAGGAATTATGCCATTACTCGAGTGCGGGAGGTTAACAACCTAAAACACCTCTGGACACGAAAGAATAAAGTATTTCCTTGGTCGTTTAAATATACGACAGGGTGTGTTAACTTTTATTCCGTCGTAGTGTAATGTTAATGACCACGATTTCTACTAGGGAAGTTCCGGGTTCGAATCCTCGTAGAGACATTTATATATATATATATATACACACACATACAGAGTGTGAAAAACCCATGGTTATTTTAAAGAAACCAAAAACCATTGGTTTTAAAAAAAAAAAAAAAAAACAGGGTTTATGTGGTTTTAATGTTTTTTTTGGTTCGTTAGCGTTTGATTGTAATAAAATAATTATATATTTCATATTATTTTATTTAAGCTTTATACTAACTTTTACAAGAAAGAAACTACCTATGTTTACACTCAAAATTCTAAAACCAGCTTGTTTATTTTTCTTCTAAATAATGGTGATAATAACGAAAACAATTCCCTCAACACTATTCAGATTTCAGATATACCGTAATTGTTCACGTTGTAGTGTAATTAATACTTTAATAGTGGTTGAGACAATCTTTATTGTCAGGATTTCCATTGAAAAATAGTAAAATATCTTAGCTGAAAGTATAGACATTTTTTTTTTTTAGGATGATGATTGTTGACAGTCTGACAGACATAATTAAAAAATAAACACATTATTAGGTTTCATGTATGAAATTGATGTATGAAGTCATCATTGATATACGTTCATATTAAGCATTAAAATATAATTAAAATTAAGAATAAAAAACAAATACATACCCCCCCCCCCCCCAATTTCCCATCAGAAAACCAAAAAAACCGTGGTTTAAACCAATCCAACCTGTGTATATATTATATATATGTATGTATATATATATATATATGACAGAAAGGAGTTTTAAGCCTCTATTCTGTTGCTCATAAAATTCCTCGTTGATTAAAAGCCTTTGGGACGAGATAAGGACACAAGATTAGTTCAGGAGATGACTTGACACGAGGCTAAAACTGTATAGCGAAGTCGTGTCTGGAATATAACGAACACCCATAATAAATTGCAGCTTCGAAATTCACTCACTCAGTCTCCGTGGTAAGCAATAGCTCTCAGATGACAACACGAGCGAGTGTTCTATCTCAGCATAGCACGTTTTACCCTTTATTTATGGACGTAAAATACCGTAAAAAAAGCTGTGAAATGTATGGTAAAATGAGGAAAACATAGCATTTTTACCTTTAACAAGATGGAATGTAATTTATTCGCCTGATTGAAACTTACTTTGCATATATATAAAGACGAGTTTATGTGTTAAAAGAAAAATCATTCCAGTGTAGCTGTAGCTGTAAACAAAGACTTCGGTCATATTAAAGGAAGTATATGACTTTAAAGGAAATATGACGATATACACGAATAAACTTAAACATCTTCTAATGCTGCGTACGTATAATTATTATAATTAAGAGGGACCGAACCCTTTAAAACTAATAACAAGCAGGAAATGCAAATTATCTTGTAATTCAATTTCACGTTTTATGTTACCCGACTCAAAACAACATTCACAAATGAGTTGTGTATGCGTGAAGTGGATAATTAAATCCAAATTTGTATGTAATTAACTACAATTACAGTATCAAGTAACTTTAGTTCCAATTTCATGTACTGTTTAATACATATTTGCATCGTAGACATGTTGCATTCAACCGCGCGTTCTGATTTTGCTTGCTTGCTTGCTTGCATGAGTACAAGACAGTTAGATAAATTTGATTCGAATTATACACTTAATTTTAAAAGATAACAATGAATATTTAATAATAATAATTAATAATAATTAATAATAATAATAATACAAACTCGGAAAAATGATAAACTTCAGTTAAATGTCAGAATGTAGACTGGAAAAATTATTTTTATTGACAAACTGTTTCATATCTCGAATTTATTTTCTTTTGCGGACAGAAAAAGCTATGAATATTGTATTAGAAGATATATATATATATATATATATATATATATATATATATATATCGTTAAAAGTTACGTTCGCTCCTATTCGGTGCTATATTTTGCATCACTTTCCCTCCTACACGCAAAATAGCTACTACTTTGTTGTAGATATTTTTTGGGGTTCAATTTAGATTAGGTTAACCTAACCTACAATAATTGGGTGTGTAAAAGCCTGAGGTAGCATGAAGTAGCAGTAATTTGATTTAGAGTTTTTAATTAAAATCCTGACGCGAGTGGAATTTAAAAAAAAAAATCATTATACTCGTATATAGTAAAAAAGTGCATTCTCAACTTTTTAATAGAGAACCCATTCATACAGCCTCTGGCGGGGAGAGAGCAGAGGGTGGAGGAAGAGCCTTAGGAATGAATATATATATATATATATATATATATATATATATATATATATATCCTAAGGCTCTTCCTCCACCCTCTGCTCTCTCCCGCCAGAGGCTGTATGAATGGGTTCTCTATTAAAAAGTTGAGAATGCACTTACTATATATATATATATATATATTATATATATATATATATATATATATATATATATATATATATATATATATATATATATATATCGTCATCCCATAAGTAATGTCGTTTTTTTAGATCGGAATTTGAAGGACAAAAGAAAACTCAACTGAAACTTTTTAATCTAGTGTATATTTTCCATCGGAATCAATGACACTCTGCCAACGTCCTACAAGCTTTTCAATGCAATGTTTAGAAAATTCAGGCGGTTTTGAGGCAAAAAACGTACAAAGACTGGTGTGCAGGTCATCTAAAGAAGTATACTGTTTCTTGTCAAGATAGTTTTGCAGACTCCTGAAGAGATGATAATCTGAAGGCGCAAGGTCTGGAGAATATGGAGGATGTGGAAGTTTTTCCCACCCAAGCTCCTCAATTTTTGCGGAAGTGATCCGAGCGGTATGAGAACGTGCGTTGTCGTGGTGGAACACGATTCCTTTCCGATTAACCAAAGAAGGTCTCTTTTTCTCTTAGTGCGGTGTTCAATCGATCCAGTTGTTGACAGTAGACTTGAGCGGTGATTGTTTGGTTGTGTGGTAAGGTTTCAAAGTGTATTACACCACCTTTATCCCACCAAACACTAAGCAACACCTTCCGAGGGTGAAGATTTGGTTTTGGCTGTGGTGTCGCTGGTTCTCCGGCACAAACCCACTGTCGACGCCGCTTAACATTCTGGTACAGTATCCACTTTTCATCACCAGTCACTAAACGGTGCAAAAACGGATCTTGGAGTTCACGGGAATGAAGAGCTGTGCTAATGTTTACCCGCACCCTCAGATTGTCGACCGACAATTCATGTGGCACCCATTTTCCTAACTTAGGCACTTTCCCGAGTTGTTGCAAATGTCGATGGATGGTGGACGGGATGAATTGATTGAGTTTCTGGGCCAATTCTTCGACAGTTGTTGAACATTCTTCTTCAAGTGCGGCTAACAGCGGTCATCATCAAACTCAGCAGGGCGTCCAGAGCGTGCCGCATCTGTCAAACAGCAGTCACCATTCCTAAACTTTTGAAACCATCCTTGACATTTCCTCACATACAGAATATCGTTGCCATAAACTTCCTGAATGTTTCGCGTTGCTTCAGTAGCATTATTCCCTTTTTTGAACTCGTAAAGCATTATATGCCTGATATGCTCTTCTGATACCGCCATGTTTATGAGGGGTTCATATAAAGTAAAACACACGTCTTCACTGGTCAAGGTCTGTAAAGTATGTAGCGAAACACGATAGATCTCCTCTTAGATATAACCTTCGGAAAATTTATGCTTACACCGAGTAGGACCAGTTTAAACTTAATCTATCGTAAAAAACGACATATATTATATATATATATATATATATATATAGAGAGAGAGAGAGAGAGAGAGAGAGAGAGAGAGAATCTTTTTGGTTTAAAACTGAAAAACCAAACGAAAATATTTCTAACTAGAAAATGTATACATTTAAGAAAAGTACATTTTATGGTGGAGAAATGGAATACAACCTAACTTAACTTTCTTACGTGTACCAGGTTTGTGCCGAAACAATTCTAAAACATCCAATGAAAATCGGAGGTCCAAACTGTACAGGGTGTCCACAATGTCTTGTCGCTCTAGTAAAATACTAACCGATTTTCGTTTTTCTTTCAGATCCATTTGAAATGCGTGATAGCAGCAACTATACAACTGAACAACGCATATTGGCTATTACCTGGGTCCATGAACGACCACGTAAATGGCAAAACCGTTGAAAATATTCGTACAAACTTCCAGGACCGATTGAATCGTGCAGCTCCTTTCAGTTAGTATTTTCATGGGGTGACAAGATATTGTAGACACCCTGTACAGTTGAAATAGATGAAACATTTTTGCGAATTCGTTTGGCGTCGAAAGAACACAAGTAAAGACCTTTTTCAGAAAATTTTACAAGATATTTACATTTGTCCACCCTAAAATGTACTTTTCTTAACAAATATGTACATTTTCTACCTACAAATATTTTTTTTTCACAGTGCTTCAAACCGAAAAGAACCCTATTTTTTAGTCTCGAGGAAATACAAACTTGATGTAGTACATCTCGCTCCCGATGGATCATGCACTCGGACTTTATATAATGTATATGAAAAATGCCACGCAACACAAAATAACAAAATAAGAGTATGACTGAAACAAACAAAACCAGAAAATGTTAAATGAAAACTGCCGTTTCACCTGCAGTAGTGACAACAGATAGTTACAAACACACACACACACGCACAAGTAACACGATATATCATACATTAACCCTTTTCGCCTCGTGCGAGACCATTATCACCCCCATGTGTCTAAAAACATTCATTTTTCGCCTACTTTGTTGAATATTGACGACTTACAACAATGATAGGCTGCATCTAAAACTAAAAGCTTAAAATAGCTTTCCATTCTCAAAACTAACGTTGAAATGTAAATAATAATAAAAAAAAAAAGAAGAAATAGGTATCAATTTGAGCTATCATTGTAAACTAATAGAAAAAAAACAATTTTTTGACATATAAAAGGCAATTCGCTGAAGGTGTGCAATATATAGTTGGCAATGGCACTACTTGTTAAAATTGCCTCTCTCTCTTTATCGTCGTATCTTAGGAGCACATTTTGTAAAAAAGATTTTTTTTTTTGGTGTCAGGTTTATTCTATTAATTCATACAAAATATATATATATATATATATATATATAATATATTCTATATTAAAATAATATTTTTATATTATTCTTATATTATATTCAACAATGCGTACAACATGTACAAAACAGGCGGTAAATATAGATTTAATGTACGCCTGTGGAGGTCATTGTGTAAGTGAGGCATCCGTACGAAGCCCATCTGGCGTCGCACGCAACTGGTTATATACATACATACATACATACATACATACACACACACACATATATATATATATATATATAGTCCACATTTTCCACCGGGTCAACAAAACCACAATTCCGACGTTACCTAAATGAAACGGAAATCCTATTAAACCCTTCATATTGACGTTAAAATGAGAGGTAGTTTATTTAAATCGAACGAGTAGTCTTTTTACAAATTTAACTTAAACAATAATTATTAAAATATAAAATTAACAAAGCGAGAGTAATTAGAGACTTGGCTAAACATTAAAGAAGTTTACAATGAACAAAAACAAATTGAATAAAACATTAACGCACAAGTGTTCAATATGTCCTCCATTATTATCATCAATTACCAATTATTATTGTAGCTTTGCTCGTCACTGGCAAACTACTGTAGAAATAGTGTCTTGATCAAGCTCATCCCATGCTGTTAAAATGCACTCTCGAAAGTTGATTGACATCTTGAATATTCTGTCCGTAAACTATTGTCAATTAAACGTCCCCGCGGGCGCATAATTCTACAATTGGTCATTGATGATAAAGGAGGACACACACTAAACATTTGCCGCGTTAATATTTTATTAAGATTTTTCAGTTTCATTTTGTTCATTATAAACTTGTTTAGTGTTCAGCTAAGACTCTAATTACGCTCCTTGTCAACTTTATTTTGAACAACTATTAGTTCAAGTTGATTGGGTAAAGAGATGAATTTATAAAAAGACTTCTCATCTGATATAAATAAACTTCCTCTCATCATTTTAAATGCAATATAAAGGGTTTAATATGATTTATATTTTAGTTAGTTATTCTTGTAATTGTGGAACTGTGGTCTTGTTGGATTGGGGAAAAATATGAACACTTTTGGGGGGGGGGGGGGGGCACAGTATGTATGTATGTGTGTATATATATATATATATATATATATATATATATATATATATATATATATCGTGACCTCTCCCATCAGTCCATATCTCTATACCCAATACCCTTATTTTAATTTATATCAATTTATTTTACCTGTGGTATTTTTTGTTACCTGTAAAAATGCCCAATTAAATAACGTCCTACAACTGGTTCTACGAAATCTATAAATGGTAAAAAAAATGTTTTTCAATTATTTAAGATTCATAAATAGCAAATATTGCTATTACGAAGTGGAATTTTGTGTTTTCAATAATGGTTTTCTCCCAACACACTAAATTTAATATGTATATATATGTTCCACGCAATTTACATTTACAAATATAAAGGTATCACGCACATTAGTTTCTATACATAATTGCAAACACACACACACACACACAGACAGACACTAACCTTGTATCCTCTTTCCACGATATTTAATGATTTTTACATATGTTCATTGACGTATACACGTTCATTTTCATATACGTTTCATTGACCTTAATTTAAAGTCTGAAACTATGGCCGAACCGCTAATGAGACTACACACACATTCGTGTTGCGATAAGTTCGGTGTGTGTTCCAGAAAGACTGTCGCGAAGACGTAAGGTAGCGCGCGCGCGCGCGCACACACACACACACACAGTATATGAGCAAATAGTGATCGACGTCACACATTTCGTACAGACACCTCCAAGATAGGCATCTAATTTTTCATTTTCAAGTTTTGTGTAAATACGGCAAAACAGTCGCATCTGTTCGGCAAAGGGAACGACTCCGGAGCAAGAATTTACGACATCATTATACGCGTAAGCAAAACACTACAAAGATATAAATTTTCGATAAAATTAAATCTTACCTGTTCTTCTTTCTCTTTTATGGCAAAAGGTGTGTTTATATATAAGCCCTTGTTTGCTCCTGATTTATTTCCACGATTTGATTTTCTTCCCAAAAGATATAATGAGAAGGATCCCTCTCGCTTTCATTTCATTGGTTAAATGGTTCAATTTCATTCCTGCCAATATATATATATATATATATATATATATATATATATATATATATATATATATACTGCTGTGCAGAAGTCTCGGACATATTGCATTTTTTTACTCTGACGCAAATACACTGTTAATGAAGTGAAAATCAAATTGAAATAACAATACCTTGGTTTTGCTTCCGCCCGAATTGTTCATTCTTATGAAGGTCAAACTTGTCACTCCACTTTAGACCTACAGTTTAACGTGGAATCCGACCATGCCCCACCAGCAGCCCAGCGTTTTAACCACTAGGCTACCCTATATAATAATTAAATTGTTATGAACTCTCGTGGTGCGGTGTTCCATACTTCTTCCAAGACCTTCCACAGATCATTTGGGTTGCTGGAATTCTTTTTTACTCTTTCTTTATCTAAAGAGCATACTTGCCAACGTTTGAAAAGCACAAGCGGTAGGATTTGTAATCAATCTCAGGGGGTCCGGGGAGCATGCTCCCCTAGGAAATTTTAAAAAATCTAGCCTTAAATGATACCCTCTTGTGCATTCTGAGGATAAAAGGTTTGATATTATTTGCATGTTGTTCGTGTTGATAATGTGAAAATCGATAAGGTTGGCAAGTATGAAATAGTCCCATACAGCTTCAGTGATATTGAGATATGGGCTTTGAGGGGGCCATACTATGCGTTGAAGGACTCTAGCTTCCTCTTTCGTTTGCAAATAGGTTGTAATTATTCCAGCCGTGTGTTCTGGGTTATTATCTTGATGTAAGAAGAATGAACCATTTGGGTAGAAGCAAAACTAAGGTTAAGCTAAAGTTTGAATTAATAAGTCTTTCACCACGAAGGATATCATGCTGGATCAAAATCTGTTTGTACTCAGGGGTGCAGTGCCAATTTTATAGGTGCCGGAGCTCTGGTGGGCCTGATAAAAGCCTGCCATTTCCTATCCTGTTTCTATATATGCCACACGATGACTAAGTATTTCGTGTTTGCACTCACTAATTATCATAAAATAAATATAATTATCAAGCAAATAAAGAAAAAAGAGCAATCATGTATTTTATCAATTTAAGAAGTTAAAACTACTTAGTGCTTACCAAATACCACCAGTGGGAAGTTTCACAATAATTTCCACAAAGGGTCAGGCGTGATATGTTTTCGGGGGTCTGAAGCAACTCTTGTCCTGGTGTCATCTGCCGATCTGTGGTACCGCAGCCATGATATGGCATATGGCTCAGGATTCCACTGAACTAGAGGAGGTCCATGTAGTTTAACAAACATAAGCGCTGATACATGATTTATGAGAATTCTTGAGCGTGTTGTTGTTATTATCAAGTTCATGTGACTGAATCCCCTCTCACACTCAGCAGTACTAATAGGAATAACTTGTGAACAGCTCAGTAATGGGTGTAAATCTTGGGGGATGCGGCGCCCATGATCTTCCACATAGTCTCTAAAGGCATTTAGTACAGAGTAAGAAGAAAGCTTAAACCTCTTACAGAGAGATGAGATTTCAGCTTCTCCGTAATTAGGTGGTATTTCATCAGGCCAGTAGTCTTTTTCAAGGACATACATTTCATTTAGCAGTGATTTATACATACTTTGAGGTTCAGAAGTTTGAGAACCTTTCATGGATGTTGTCGTGAACATACGGTGCTGCAAATTGTTCACAAGACTAGTAAGAAACTGTTGATAATTAATGGAGACAATTTTTTTGTTGCTTGTTATGGTAATTCCTCCAAACTTCCTCTTGCAGAGGTGCCGGAGCGGCGCTCCGGTGAGCTCCGGCAGCACTGCACCCCTGTAAATTGTACTTAACAGCATCCTGGTTTCAAAAGTTACTTTCGTACTGTTGATGGATGGACATCGACACCCGAGCTTCCTTCTGCCAGTTCTGTTGCCAATTCAACACTCGTCTTCTCTCTATTCCTTGAAGATAATATCTTCAGGTATTGTTCACCTTATTAGACAGCTTTTTGGGTCTTCCAGTCGTGGGTTTGTCAATTACAGATGATGTTTCTCTGTACTTGTTGATAATACTTCGGATACCACACCTTGAAAATCGAGTGGTACAAGCTATTTCACTCAATGTTTTTCTTTATACAGAAATACAAATCTATGGCGGTCTTGAACCGAAATTTTAGTCATTTTCTTTAAACCAAATAATTGATCCTGGTAGATCTTTATTTTGCAGTAGAAAAAGTAACCTAAAGGTTAATGAATTTGTAGAGCAGAAAAAAATTATTTTAGTAACAATGAAAACATTACAATGTTTCAGCAAATATATTTGAATGTTAAATGTGAGGGATTACCGACTACAACACTTAATATTAGCTGCTCATGTACAACTTACTTTGGATTGTTGTGATCACAAAGTTTTGAAGATTCTGATTAATGTGAATTAAAGGTTTATATATAGTTGATATCAAAATATATTCTGCATAAATATCGTTATTTCAATTGGCTATATTTCACTTCATTAAAGGTGTATTTGAACTGAATACAAAGTTTGACTTTTCTTGTGCATCAGAGTGGAAAAATGTAAAATATCTAAGACAGCAGAGTGTGTGTGTGTGTGTGTGTGTGTGTGTGTGTGTGTGTGTGTGTGTGTAGTTTAAGTGGAAGTATGAAGAGTTAAACAGCTTTTTACATAGAGCACCATTCCGCCCATACGCCCATTTCAGGGTACGAGCAGTTCGCAGCAGCATTACCAAGCAAATAGGGGGTCAAAGTACTGATGGGGATTTCGTACGTAGTTCATCACCACTGAAGGCAACAATGCTATGTGTTAGTCTAGTTCAGTGGTGGCGAACCTTTTTTTGCTGGCGGGTCATTTTTATTACTTTTGATTTTAAAAAAAAAAAATTGGGTCACAATAATTTACTTACTTACTATTTTTAGTGAGAAACTTCTTGTTGGGTTTTAGCTGCTAATGTTTTGATCCGAAGTTTATATTTTGTTGTCTTTAGTCTCACAAATGCAGCACTCATATCTGTGCCAAGACGATTCCTAGTGGTGGATTTGACGAAATTCATGGAGGAAAACAACTGTTCACATGAATAAGATGAACCAAACATTGTTAGCAGAGCTAATGCTAGAGCTTTTTCATTGATGCAAAAGAATTTGGTAAAGAGTTCCATTCTGCAAGAATAAGATTCTCTACTCTTTCTATTCATTGTTGTTCTCTGGTTACACCCAAAATTGACGACTCCAATTCCTTTTCTTGTAACTTCAGATTAAGATCAATAAATTTAGTCTTCCATACTGCACTTTCTTAGAAGTCAACTAATTCCATTTCTAAATTACCAATGTCAAGCCAATGAAAAGCTGATAACTGAAGATCTTCAAATTGAATAGTATGGGGGAATTGGATGAATTGTAAGTTGTCATACATACACACTCGTTCTTAAACGTATATACTATACGTTTAAAAACGTTTCAATATGTATCAGCTGCTTATTTCGGTGGGAAAATAAAATAATTTTAAAACTAAGGCAGAAAATATTAAAAATTAAAGTTATATTTTATTTAAATAAGAGCTCGTGGGTCACTAAAAATTGCCTCGCGAGTCACTGGTTCGCCATCACTGGTCTAGTTAAAAAAACATCCATATCCATATTCAATTTATTGCAATCTTCTCTAGTTTATATTGCAGACACCGCCAGTTATTATCAGTCCTGCTGCATCATGATTCTTCAGGAACAACATGCACCGCAAGTTTGTGTTTCCTCCCTAAGGCAGCGCAAATTTACCTGTATCAATCACAATCACACGCGTACTACCTCAGGCTTGCTCTACACAAACTGGACCAAAAACCTTAAGCATTCGCACTCGCAAACCGTCCGTATACAGGCCTGTATTTTGTTTAGAAAAATAATTATATATATATATATATCTGTAGACTCAACACGGAAAAAAACGCTATTTGTAAACTTAAACAGAATGGAAGTTAAAGAACACTACCTCGTACGAATATGTACGATAGAATAACTTCTCAGAAAACCAAACTCACAATAAAATTAAAAAACTTTTAGTACCTTACCTTTTCCTTGTTTTGTAGTTAAGATTTAAATACGAAGTCTGTTCAAAAAGTATCCGGACAGGGTGTTTATTTTTAGAACAAGGTCACGTTTGGAGTTGTGACTGTGCTAAACATGTCTCTGCATGTCGAGACAAGTTGGTTGATAGGGTTGCATTTCATTGTGTAGCGTCAGTCCATTGTGGTGAGCCGATAAAGTTAAACGTGTTTTGTTTCGCGGTAATTTCTTACGATGAGGTCGTGTTATTCGTCTTTTTTGACTGTGAAGGTGTTGTGCACCATGAATATGCTCCACAGGGACAAACAATCAACGAGGAATTTTACATTGAAGTTTTGAGACATCTACGTGAAGCAGTTCGGAGGAGGAAACGGCTGCAGAAATGGGAGTCCGGAGACTGGATGCTTCATCACGATAACACACCATCTCACTCGTCGCAACTTGTCCAGCAATTTTGGCCAAAATCGTAAAGTATTTCAAAAAAATGGTGTACAATAAACTTATTAGATTCTTAATCAAATGCGATATTTTAACAAAAACAAAATTTGGGTTTAGAGGTGGACATACAACGAAAGATGTCATTAGAAAATGTGTATCACAACTTAAACAATAAAAAAACACACTGCCTTGAGCTTCCTCGACTTGTCAAAAGCATTTGATACACTTTCGCACGAAATCTTATTCAATAAACTTTACATATACGGAATAAGAGGAAATATCCTCGATTGGTTCAAATCATACCTATCAAATCGTCAGCAGTACATCAAATTAAAAGATAATTTATCCGACAAGGCGATGGTAACTAGTGGAGTCCTACAAGGATCTATTCTTGGTTGGTCCATTACTATTTCTAATTCACATCAACGATTTTCATCTCTCAACCACATTAAATTGCATACAATATGCAGATGATACCACACTTACTTCTTCCAATCATAACGAAGACTTTCTGATTACTGAAACGAACAGGCAATTAGAAAATGTGTATAAATGGATGTGTCCAAATAAATCTTTATTGAACCTGACGAAGTCATCTTACATGATCAATACCACAAAACATATTAATATAAACTGTCAAATAAAAATTGGGAGTACCACTCTTGAATGAGATTAAAGTACTTGGCATTAATTTAGACAAAAAACTAAATTTCAAAAATCATGTCCATCATATCAAATCCAAAATATAAAGATTTCATATTATTTAAACTAAAAAAGACCATTCCTCAAAAAGCACTCTTTACCCTATATTATTCCTTCATCCATCCACATTTATTATAGTGTACAACATGGGGTACCTCAAGGGAATATACTGTATAAAACATCCTTTGAAAGTAATTCATAAAAAATGTCCGCGAACTCTCTCGAATAATGACAACAGACAAAGTGACAGTACTGTGCATATATTAATGTCATATCAAATACCTAAAACTTGCAAAACTCTATCACTTGTATTCTTCTCTGAATATAGTTTTTTGAATTTGAATTTGAATTTGAAAAAAAAATAATATATATATATATATATACCGGGTGGGCCAAAAAAAACTATTACCCTGATCTTGAACAATATAATTTTACCTTTATCAAATGTTATTTGTACATTCAATATACTGTATATGTTCTGTATAGAATTTCTTGGTCTATCTCGTGGCGAAGTTGGATTTTTGCTAACTGTAACTATTTTGTAATTCGCTGTTATACAGACATGGGTAGAAAAACTTTGTTTCTACACAGTTACCTAATTGAGTCCAAGATTATGCGGAATGTGCCCTCCTCCATTATCAATGCACGCTTGCAACCTTGATTTCTCCCTTATCGACGTCAGTACCGCATCAAGGATTTTTTCTTGGTGATAAGCAGCAGTGATTTTGGCATTTTGATCAACAAAAACAATCTCTGACTTCCCTAACTTTGAAATAAAGATGGAAACCATGACTTTTTGAGAAAAATGCGGATGTTCCCTGCAAAGTCGATCTAGACCAGCGGTTCTTAACTTTTTTCGTGTCATTTCCCCTTTCGACCAGTTCGCCCTACCTGATTTCCCCCTCCATTAGGCTACGGAAAAATGTAGCCTCGAAGACAAAATGTAATAACATTAGCAGACTTATAATGCACACTAATTATATGATCACCAAACAAAATTTCCCCCAGGTTAAGAAATGCTGATCTAGACTGATAGATTTTTTGTCCTGTCTTCCATAAACTCGGTCATTTTGTGTGTTTATTGTTGAAGCAACCATAAAGGTCTTCTCGTCGCTAAACCATATTTTCGACACTTCTCTGTCTGGGAATCGATCTAACAGAGCACGACATTTTTCAATTCTTGCTTGCTTATTTCATGCAGAGAGCTTATGAACTTCGACTCTTTTAAAAGATTTAAGACCCAGTTCATCTTTTACTATATGACGAACACTAGAGCGGGAAATACTAGTAGTTTTTTAAATTTTTCTAACGGACTTGTGGGTGTTGGGCCGTTCTTCTTGACTGCATATCATGGATGAAACCGTGTCAATATTTTCCTCAGTACGTGATGTTTTTGGCCTTCCACTGCCTTCTTTTCGTTTGGTCGACCCTGTGATATCGATTTTCTGTATGAGATATTGAAGTCCAGGTATCGTCCATCGTTTATTTGGAAACTCTTTCTTCATTCGTTTTGCAACCCAGTGTTTCTCCTTACGCAGGTTCAATATCAATGCTTCATCTTCCAAAGAGTATTTCATTACGTTATAACTTGTTCATCAACTATAGCAGAATGATTGTCTGAAATGAAAAAGGAAATAAATTAATTATTTTGTGTAAAAATTAGGAAAATTAATTATTTATGGAGAAACTGACTGTCATCTGAAAGTATCAATTGCAGGACTTTGACTACCTTTCAATTGAGCACCATATTCTGATACTTCCCTCCAGTTGTGAGCCTCTACCTCTACTCCTGGGGCGTTGAATCTACATTCAAAGCCTTTGAAGGAGTAAAAGTATGGGTACAACATACGGCCTCGGTAGGAAGATCAATATACAGGGTGAGCCACAATATATTTTAAAAAGTTGGGTAATAGTTTTTTGGCTTTACCGAGAACAATGAAATCAATCTGCGAAGAATAATATTTATTATTTATTACAAAAATTGTTCAGAGTGTCCTCCGTCATGTTCAATACACACGTTACATCTTTGAACCACTGAACAACAAATAGCACGGCACAGTTCTTTGTTATTATTCAACGTCTCGAACTCTTGGCGTATCAAAGTCTTCATGTGATCGAAGTCCCACGGTTTCTGGTCGTAGACTCTATCTTTGATTATAACACACATTGAATAATCACATCACATTGATTATTCAATGAGGGGTATAATCAAAGATAGAGTCTACGGCCAGAAACCTCGGAACTTCGATCACATGAAGACTTTGATACGCCAAGAGTTCGAGATGTTGAATAATAAAGAATTGTGTAGTGCTATTTGTTGTTCAGTGGTTCAAAGATGTAAAGTGTGTATTGAACATGATGGAGGACACACTCAACAATTTCTGTAATAAATAATAAATATTCTTCGCAAGGTGATTTCATTATTCTCGGTAAAACGACTTATGCCGCACCCTGTATATATATATATATATATATATATATATATATATATAATGGATGAATTTCACAATAAAACACATGAAATGAATGAATGATGCAAACCTACAAGGAAAAAGAAGAATGATTCCAAGGCCTTTCGTGTATTCAGAAATACACCTCGTCAGGGAATGACGTCATTCTCTGAGGTGGCGTAGTTCTGAATACACGAAAGGCCTTGGAATCATTTTTATATTTCCTTGTGGATTTGCATTATATATATATATAGGTCCTCAGCTCAGTACCACAAGGAACAGTAGTAGCTCCACTACTCTTCATGATCATGATAACTGACATAGATGAGGACGTTACCAGAGACAGCACAGTAACATCTTTTGCGGATGACACAAAGATCAGTAGAAAAATAAGAAACCCAGAAGACATAGGATCTCTACAAACCGACATAAACAGAATCTACAAGTGGACGGAAGACAACGCTATGGAGTTTAACACCGAGAAATTTCAGCTGTTACGGTACTGAAAAAGAGAAGACCTAAAATCCATGGAATATTATACCCCAAATGGACAGGAAATTCAGGGAAATTCCAGAGCAAAAGATTTAGGGGTTGTAATGACAGATGATGCGAAATTTGAAACACAAAATAAGATAGCAGTAAACAGAGCAAAGAGAATAACGGGACAGATATTGAGAACCTTTAAACGAAGGGATAGGAATGTAATGATTCCTCTACTGAAAACCCTGATCATACCCAAATTGGAATACTGCGCGGTCCTAACATCCCCATATAAAAAAGAAGACATTAGACAGCTGGAAGGGATCCAGAGAAGCTTCACAGCCAAGATCAACGGGTGCAAAGAACTAAATTACTGGGAAAGGTTACGCGAACTAGACCTATATTCACTGGAAAATAATGAGAAAATTAGTCCCTAATCTTACTCTAAACCCTATAACTCCCCAAACAACAGTGGAAAGTAGAAACGGTAGATTGTGTCGTATATCTAAATTGAAGGTGAGACAGGGAACATCCTTAACAAAATAGTTTTGTGGTGAGAGGACCAAAACTGTTTAACCAGCTGCCCAAAGACCTAAGAAACATGAAGGGAGTTGCAGTGGACATCTTCAAAAGAAGACTAGACGCCAGGCTCAGAACAATCCCCGATGAGCCGGGCGTACCTGGCTATGTGAGGTGGAGAGTGCAAGAAACCAACTCACTACTTTACCAGGCCAACTCGAGAGGAGGGGCGACAAGCTTGACCTTCGCGAAATGAGGAATCATCACGCGGATCCTTTGTATGCTTGTAAGGTAAGGTTTTATGTATATATATAAATAATAAATGCGATGAAATATCGATAAGTAATTACTTATGTAAATAGCAAACCCGCATAACAAAAAAAAAAATCGACTCAAATATTATTTGCTACATCGTCATCGACTACTCCGCGAGAAAACCCCGTAGACTTTATTTATAGTTCGAAAATGTTTACATTTGAACCGTAGATTGTTTGGACATAAAATAGACTCTCTTAATTAAGTATTAACAACCTAACCTAACCTACGCTGACCAAACTTAATCTAACCCACAATAACGTGTCGATTTTATGTCAACTTGATCATATATAGTTAGCCTGGGTATTTTTTTTTTATAATGAAACTGTGAAATAAATCTTTGTTTCGTCAATGTTTCAGAAGTTTTGTAAAACGTGGTAATATATATATATATTATATATATATATCAGTGGCGTGCGGTGATTTTTCGTCAAGGGGAAGCAATTCAAGCAAAAACAACAAAGATTATATAAAATAAAAATAAAACTTTAAAATACTCGTATATAATAAAAACAAAACACATTAATTCTATTCTTCTTTCTTTTTTATTAAATATATCTATTATTTCTTCGTAAAAGGCATCGGTTTTCATATCCTTAAGAAGCTTTTTCTCAATTGAGATTAAAGCTAAACTTGCAAGCCTTTCTTACCCTTGCGCATTTCTAGCGTAGTTACGTATTCGCTTTAAATGAGAGAATGACAGCAGACAGCACGTAAAGTTGCCAGATATTTCAAGAAAATTAACTATAAGATCTGGACAGCGATTTCTAAATTGCTTCCTTTTTGACATAGGAAAGGATAAAATAACGATAAATATATATTCTTTTTCGCTTAACATGGCCATGGAATTTTTTAGTAGAAAAACTATATATGAAACTTGTTGTATTCAATAAATACTACATTATTAAACATTAAATGAGTTTTTAGAATGGAAAGAAACAATTTGTAACAGTAAAAAAAAAGCGAAAGTCATTGGGAAAAAGGATGCATTTCGTCAATTGTTGTCCAACTCGAGATTTTTTGCGTCGGCTTTCTTAAAGTTTTGCACGAACGGCAACAATGTATATACTATGTATCCACCTGATTACCAATCAAATGCTATAAATAGTATAATAAAATGATTTTGTACAAATTATTAACACATATTGAACTGTTTAAACTTTAAAGTATAATACAGCATTTTCTTCTTTCTTTGAATAGGGAAGCATTGCTTCCCTTGCTTCCATGGACCGCACGCCACTGATATATATATATATTATATAACTGCAAACACGCAGTATAATTAACGTAAAGAACATGTCATGTCTTTTATACGCATGCGGAGGCCAAGACTTACGCAACAGAATGATATATATATATATATATATACACACACACACACACCTTGGTTAACCTTCGTTTTGCTTCCGCCCGAATTGTTCATTCTGACGAAGGTCAAGCTTGTCACTCCACCTTAGACCTACAGTTTAATGTGGAATCCGAACCACGCCCCAGCAGCAGCCCAGCGTCTTAACCACTGGGCTACCCAGGGTACCCATTTAGTCACCAGCCAATTTCTTTATTATGTGGAAGGATGAACAACTGGGTTTTGCTGCTCGCCGCCTGCCGTCACCGGGTCTCGATCCCGGGGCCGATGGATTCGTGGTCAGCGACGCTAACCACCACACCATCGAGGCTCATATACTGTATATATATATCTTGTCTTCCCTATGGAATCGCGACAATCTTTAGGATACGCACGAACGTGCGTATCAAGACATTAGCAGTGTCGAGGTGGTTTACCTTTATAAATGCTATATTTCATAAAAGAAAATTGGATATAATTAAGGTTAGGCTAGATTAGGTTAGGTAAGGTTTTGTTACTCACACTGGGTAAATGTCGCGATAAAGAATTTTTTATATATATATATTGTGTGTGTGTGTGTGGTGTGTGTGTGTGTGTGGCATTAGCATAAGTTAATGTTGTACTTTGTGTGTTCCATAAGGCCACTACGGGTTACCTGATCTACAGATCTGTCATTCATTTTTTTTGCTGGCCAAATCGACATCACCATCAGCTTTCGACACCGGCCGAGAGGGGGCGTATACTCCGTTCTGCGCCTCTTCTGACAGTTACTGCAGTTAGTTGGTTGATCAATCTGATATATCGATCAAGTAGTTGGACGTGTTTCGTTTATCTTTTTCTTTTCTCAAATTGTTATTGAGGGTCGGTCAATTTAGATGGCGGATTTTTCTTCCTAAAAACGGTTTGATACTTTTTTTTTTTTTGGTAGCTTTTCTCGCGGTCATTTCTCCTGTTGTAAAATTTACCGTGAAAATGTCAGACTCCAAATTTAAAGAATCTTTCAGGAGAATAACGTTTTGTTAAAGGTTCACGGAGTATGGGCGATTTTCTGCTTGAGAGGTTCAAAAGTAAAGGCGCATGTAGGGGTATATATATATATATATATATATATATATATAATATATATATATGATGCAACCCTCAAAGAAAAAGAAAATGATTCCAAGGTCTTTCGTGTATTCAGAAGTACACCTCGTCAGGGTGAAATTCATCCCATATATACTGTGTATATAATCTATA
Organism: Bathynomus jamesi; assembly: GCA_023014485.1. Lineage (NCBI taxonomy): Eukaryota > Metazoa > Arthropoda > Malacostraca > Isopoda > Cirolanidae > Bathynomus > Bathynomus jamesi. Next base: position 70,427 of record JAJOZX010001674.1, on the reverse strand, counting down.
TATGTGTATATATATATATATATGTATATATATATATATATGGTGAAACCATAATTAAAGAATAAATTAAGTAAGTATTAATAATACTTAACCAGTAACCGAAACAACTTCGGAACACGAATGGTGTCGATGTGAAAGTCTTTAAACAAAGACCAGACACCTGGCTGAGGGCAATCCCTGATGAGCTGGGTGTATCTTGCTATGTGAAATGCAGAACCCCTAAAAATAACTCTCCTTCAACAAGGAGGTGAGGGACACGATCCTGACCTCCGGCTGGTGAGGAATCATCACAGGGAACTTCTCAAAGGTTCCAAAATATAGAATGTTGAGAAAAAATAATAGACAGTACACACCCCTATTATATATATACACACAGTATATCTGTTACAATCAATGTTTGAAACTAGTCATTTCACGTAATGTCTAAAAATTTGGTGAACATTAGGTTATGTTTGGTTAGGTTAGATTAAGTTGGTTAAATTAGGTTAAATTAGGTTAGTAATGCTTATTACCTATGTTTAAATTTCAATTGAATTACACGAAATGCCTGAAATTTTTAGGTATTACGCGAAATGATTGGTTTCACAGATTGACTAACATATATTATATATATATATATATATATATATATATATATGTGTGTGTGTATGTGTGTGTGTGTCTGTGGGTGGGTGGGTGTGTGTTTTACCTTTCTATTTACTTTCAAGGATCTGTTACGTCGATGGGTGTGTTTGATGTAAAATAAATATAATGTAAAATTCAAAACTCTGCAAAATGAAACAAAGGATTTTGCAACTAAATTAACATTTTTATCTTAAGCTTATCCCCGAAATATAATAATACATTTTATATTATATATGGTTAGGTAATAACGTATTGTAATACATTACATTATTGTAATACATAACACAAAGTACAAACTTTTTGAAATTTAAATCTACACCAATGGGCATTTACTACACCAATATTTCTACATCCAAACACTATCTATAAGAAGCTATACCAGTCTTTTTATATATATATATATATATATATATATATATATATATATAATATTATATGATGCCTCCCTGATGAAGTGTACTTCTGAATACAGGAAAGGCCTTAGAATAATTTTTTTTTCCTTGTGGGTTTGCATCATTCATTAATTTCGCGTGTTTAATTGTGAAATTCATCCCACACACACACACACACACACACACACACACACACACACACACAACAACACACACACACACAAAGGGTTGACAAAAATAAATAGACACCTTCGGGTTTTTCCATAATTTTTTATTTGATAATAAGAGTTAATAAATGATGATTTATTAAAATGAATTAATATATTTTGAATCGTGTTGCTTTTTACCCTTCAAATTATGTAAAGATGATACACGTTCTGGCATTCCATTGATTAATTTTGCCATTTGTTCTTGACGACAATCAGTGTGGTGTCTATTTACTTTGACACCCCTCTGTGTGTGTGTGTGTGTGTGTGTGTGTGTGTGTGTGTGTGTGTGTGTGGTTTATGTCTCCACCAATCCATTATGTAAATTAAAAACGAATTTCCCGGAATTAAAAGCACGTTAAAAAAAAACTTATCAAAATGCTTTATTTCTATCTTAACATTTTTCCCTGTAAGCGATAACATCTCTCGTGGCCTTTTATACCTGTCTGCCCATTATTTTACCTGCTAATTAGCGGATACTCACCTTAATACGTATTATGAAAATGCGATAAACTCCTGACGCGCTTTATATATATATATATTATATATATATATATATATATATATATATAATATATATATATATATATATATATATATTATATATATATATCAGATTCTTGAAATTGATCTGAAAAATACGAAATATTTCTAATGAATGTTTTTCAAAGACTATCATTATATATATTATATATATATATATATATAATATATTATATATATATATATATATATATATATAATATATATATATATATATATAGTATATATTAATATAAATTATGGAGATTTCGGCTGGCTTTGAACTGAGGAGGGTCCCAATGTTTAGGATCGAAACGTCTCGTTTAGTTTAATTGATTATAAATCTCTTTCATATAGTTAGTGGGTTTGATTCTCTCTTTCTCTCCATATATATATATATTGAGAGAGAGAGAGAGAGAGAGAGAGAGAGAGAGAGAGAGAGAGAGAGAGAGAGAGAGAAGAGTTTATATCCCAAACGCTCATTTACTCACGTTTCGTCTGTCTAAACAATTGAAGGTTAGACAAAGACTCCGGCAGAATAGGTTGGACAAATGGTAACTTATAGGCGAGTTTTAGGCAGTCAATGTATAGACAATATAGGCTCATAGGCCTACACCGAAGGCCTATATTTGTGTCCTACACACATTTAAGCAATCCTTTAGCTGCTTTTGTTGACGTAACCGCAGATGCTGCGGTATCTCCGCTTAAAAGGGACGCCGTAAGCCGCTCATTTGCGGTTGTCTCCTATTCAGGAATTCTTATAATGGCGGACTCTTTGCCGCACCACAAAAGGTTTCCATTTTGGGGACTGGACCCTCCCAACAATAAATATATATATATATTATATATATATATATAGTAATTGCCTAAATTATGCGATTTTATCTCTCGCAAAAAATCACGCGTTCCGGCAAAGAACTTCCTTAAATTCTGGAGATCTCTTGTCGGGGTATCTGAAGTGGCAGAAAGAGTTTTCTCCCCCCAGGTTTTAGACGCCTTCGTCGTCTACTTTTTCCCGCTCGAGGAATGAGAACAAATAAGGTTAATCGCTCGAGAACGTTCTTTTCTGCAAAGTGTGAAAAACTTCGTTCACTCAGAAAGTTGGTTGAAAGAAGATGTTGAAAGTTGTTGAAAGTAGAAACACTTTTAAGTTCCAAGGTTTGTATACAAGACTTGCATTAGCATTTGACTTAGTGTAAACTGATATCCTTTGAATATTGAATTATGAAAAGGTTTAGTAATGTATATAGCATGTATTCATTTTGCTATTGAATATATTTTGTGAAATTATAAACATTTTCTTTATAGTATAAGTTATATATATTAGCCAAAAGTCTTTGCGTCACGTATAGAAGTTGTTTGTTATGGGTTATAGGTGTCAAGAGGAATCACCTTTGAATATCACTGAGATATTTTACACGAGTACTGACGGTATTGTAATATTTACCAAGATTTGCGGATTTGTCTCAATAAGTTTTGGTATAGTTTCATGAATTATACAAAATTTGTTACGTTATATTTAATATAACTTTTTTTTTTTTAGTTTTTTGATAAAGACAGACTAAAACTACAGAATGGTATGGAATTTTGAACATTGTGAATATCATTACTAAAAAGCAGAATTATTTCAGTGAACTTTAACGGGAAAAAATTAATATATTTTAGGGTAATGCAAACATTTGGTCATGCATAGATATACATCGAGTTATTAATGATAAAACAGGACTTAATTAAAATTCCTAAATTTTTGTTAACTTTATAATGTTAATTTTGATATTTTAAAAATAATAATAGGTTAGGATTGAAGTGGTTTTGAATTGTGCATTTATCATGATAGCTCTTTTTTTAATTTTAGTTTGGTTTACTCCAATTCTCAAATATTTATGAAAGAGATGAAGTAGCTGCATCGGTGAGGTCACTGTAGTGATATCATCAATGCATCGTCAAGAAAGATCAGCTAACTAGACTTCTTAAACACTAATGAAATTTTTTTTTTCTCTCTCTCTCTCTCTCTCTCTCTCTCTCTCTCTCTCTATTATATATATATATATATATATATATATATATATATATATATATATATATATATATACTGTGTGTGTGTGTGTGTATAGTCACCCTTTGTCCTTCCTCTTAATCTCTCTTTATATCATTCTTATACCCTGAATATGATCCCTGTTTTTCTCTACAAGCGAACCCGGATTATCTGCAAACCTTCTTCCAAATCGAAATCGTCTGTATGAGTTCGTAAAGGGAATCGAACCAGCGTCTCGAGTCTATATTCAATATTCATAAAATGTGTGCATTCAGATCCCAATACCCCAAATTTCTTCCCTTCCACCCCCAAACCAAAAACAAGGAGAACCCCTCCAAATGGCGAAACTGATATTTGGCGTGGTCTTGAAATACAGTTAATATTGAAGGGATACGCCGAATGGTCCATTCAGATCAAACATTACACAAGGTTCATGTAATATATATATATATATATATATATATATATATATATATATATATAATATATATATATATATATATATATATATATACAGGGCGTCCCAAAAAAAATGTATACACACTTTAACAGCTGATAGCTCAATTGATGTTTCTTTCTTTCCAAGTTAAACCCATTAGAATTAATAATGGCAGTCAGACTAAGCTTTGAACAAAGGAAATTCATTCTAAAATGCTACTGGAAGTGTGAAAACGCAGTTGAAGTGCAAATACAGTTTAGGAGGGAGTTTCAAACAGATCCACCAACGCGACTTACCATCACTCGAATTAGAGATAAGTTTGAAGCCGATGGAACTGTTCAGAATGTCCACAAGAAGCGTTCCGGAAGACCACGGACATCGACAAGCCCACAAAGCAAGAAAGAGTACTGGAAACGTATCACCAAAGTCCAAGAAAATCTGTGCGGCAAGCGAGTCGTGAGGTAGGAATTTCAGAATCGTCTGTCCAACGCATTTTGAAGCGCTGTCAATGGAAAAGTTACATTCCAAGATTAGTCCATGCTATTAATGAAGATGATGATCCGGACCGAAGAGTGGAGTATTGCGAGTGGTACTTGGCACGATGTGGATGTGGATTGGACGAAGGGGTTTCGTAGAATACCCTCCGCGTTCACCAGACCTCACACCACTAGACTTTTTTTTATGGGATACTTAAAAGACAAAGTCTACGCTATAAAACCTGCAACAGTCGCTGAATTGAGAGCAGCCATTGAACGAGAATGCACACAAATACCAAACGAAATGTTTCGTAATGTTTGCGATTCCATTGCTTCGCGTTATCAGCAGTGCCTGGACCAGAACGGACGTGTTTGAAAACAGGCGTTGACAAAACAATTAAATAATGTCTGTAGATTCTATTACATTTTGAAAATGAAATGTATTTTAATAAACACTGCCTTTATAAGTATTTAAAGTGTGTATACATTTTTTTGGGACGCCCTGTATATATATGGGATGAACTGCACACTTAAACACCTGGAATCATGAATGTTACACACTCACAGGAAAAATAAAGAGCAATTTCAACTAGTAAAGGTTCAGCACCTCGGTTTCTCTTCACGCGGAGGTCAGGCTGGTGGCCCCACCTGTAGACTTTACTTGAGGTAAGAAAGTGGTGATTTCTTGATTTCTGAATCCCACATAGCCCGGTACACCCGTTAGTTATACTGAGAGCATCATTTCCAAAAGCTGTTTTAATCATTTCGTTCGTCTCCGAACGCACGTTGTTCTATTTCAGAGATTTATACGTACTGCAAAAACACACCCTCCTTTTAAGCGCTCCAACCAACTACTGACTCATGGTAGCAGATTTTGCTTCAGGCTGCAGACGCCAGAGGGCAGGAAGACTCACATATGTAAACGGTTATTTCTTATTTGCATTAATTTGTCCGTAGTAATAAAATTATCGATACTGCTTGACCATTCCTCGTGTGTGTGTATATATATATATATATATATATAGTATGTATATATATGGGATGAATTTCACAATTAAACACGTGAAATGAACAAATGATACAAACCCACACGGAAAAAGAAATATGATTCCAAGGCCTTTCGTGTATTCAGAAGTACATTCCCTGACAAGGTGTACTTCTGAATACACGAAAGGCCTTGGAATCATTTTTCCTTTTCCTTGTGGTTTGTAGCATATATATATATATATATATATATATATATATAAATATGGTGTTTATAAAGTCCCTATCTATTTCAGTGAAAACGTAGCAAAAAGGGTAAAATTCAATGACATATAATAGAATGCATACAGAGTTCGAATCTGTCAGCAGCATTGCGGAACACATTTTGGAGCATGATAGGGGTTATTTTTGTAACTACTGTTACGATACGAGCACGTAAATCTTGAGATCTGTAACCCTCGTTTGATAGATGTTTGATTTGATGAAGCCCCATGCAAAGAAATCCAAGGGCGTTAGGTCAGGAGATCGAGCCGCCCAGGGCCTGTTGCTTCCACGTCCGATCCACCGATTTGGTACTTCCGAACAATGTTTGCGTAATGATAAGGTGCCCCATCTGAATGAGGCTGGGACATTTACGTGCTCGTATCGTAACAGTAGTTACAAAAATAACCCCTGTCATGCTCCAAAATGTTTTCCGCAATGCTGCTCACAGATTCGAACTCTGTAGATATACTGATGGTGCTCATGCAGAATCATATGCTTAAGTATTTATTAAATGTATGCCTTCTATTATATTGTTATTGAATTTTACCCTTTTTGCTACGTTTTCACTGAAATAGGGACTTTATAAACACCCTTGTATATATATATATATATATATATACTACCAGTGTAAAGTTTAAGTATACCTACTAACAGTGGTGTAGTGCTAAATGAAGAAGTGAGGGAACGCATTTTGAAAGTGTTACTCAGATGCGGGGGGGACAATGGCGAGCGCGGCGAGCCCATACAGCTGGGGGTCCGGGGGCACTGTAAGCCCCCCGGGAAATCTTTTGAAATCTGACCAATTTCAGGGATATTTTGAGGTCATATGCACTGGATATTAGGATATATTCCAAGGTTGAAGATGCAGTATTTCCAGTGTCATTAGATATACGACATCCAGTACGATCAATAAAAATAGCTAACAACTGGAATGATTAACTAAAAAAAAGTTAACAACTGGTACGCCGTGGTGACTGTTTCACCAGATCTTTATAGGCTAGCATTGCCTCAGTCGAAGCTAAAAGAAATGAAGCAGTTAACGATTCTTTCTCATATTTCTTCTAGGGGTGGGAATTAAAATTTCATGACGTTAGAGATTTGTAAGTTCGGATTTATTTGAATAGTGAGGGAACGCCGTTCCGTCTACCAAAAAAAGTAAGGGAACGCCATTCCCACGCGTTCGCACAGCACTACACCACTGCCTACTAATTTCCAATGTTTTGCTGCTTAGATCATGACAAACTTTAAATGTAAACTTAACAGGTACTAGAGATGAATTTGCTTACCTAGCTTTCATATTGTATGCTTCAGTGCATCTGCCCTATGCAGTGTGTTGTAACACAGAAGCTTCTTCAAAATAGCCTTCAAAATGTATTAATTTGCATCTAGCATGCAACCTAAAATTAATGCCATTAGCTCTGCACAAAGGTCCAAAAACAGTTTAAAAGACTTTACTGGGGTAGTGTGTTTTTTCAGGAGTATGTTAATACATGTGTTCAGTTATTAACATGCGCTGCAGGTCTTTACATATAAAATCCTTGCAGAGGAGCTAACTGTGTAGTTTAAGGTATATTTCTGTGTTTCAGAAAGCAAAAATGGGTGCCAAAGCTCAGTTAAGAACAGAAAAAAGACAGTCGATTGTAACTGAGAAATGAGGGCCAATTACTGAGGCAAATTGCAAAAAAATTAAAAGTTTCTGTGAATGCGGTTGCTTGTGCCATCAAACGGTACGAAGAAACTGATCAAAATAAGGACAGAAAAAGGTCAGGGCGACCAAGAACCACAACAGACTCAGAGGACAAGTATATCCGAGTCACCAGTCTGCGCAACAGACGCCTCACAGCACCTGAAATCAAAGCCCAGCTGAACAACTCCAGAAGTACAAGAGTTTCAACATCAACTGTCTAGAGAGGCAGGATTAAAAGGACGAACTGCAACAAAGAAACCAATGCTGAGACTCCAGAACAAAAAGAAAAGGCTAGCCTGGGCTAGAAAACACCAAAAATGGACTGTTGAGCACTGGAAATTTGTCCTTTGGACTGACGAATCAAAGTTCGAAGTTTTTGGATCCAAACGCAGAGTATTTGTGCGGCGCAGAGGGTGAAAGAATGACACAGCAGTGTGTTGTGCCAACAGTGAAGCACGGTGGAGAAAGTGTGATGGTCTGGGGATGTTTTGCAGGGGAGCAAGTTGGAGATCTCCACAAAGTCACTGGAATACTGAACCAACGTGGCTATCACAGCATTCTACAGCGCCATGCCGTCCCATCTGGACTGCGACTAGTTGGCCAACAGTTCATAATGCAGCAAGACAACGATCCTAAACACGCTTCCAAGCTGTGTCAAAATTACCTGAAGCAGAAAGAACGGCAACGTCAGGTCACAGTTATGGAATGGCCAGCACCGTCCCTGGATCTGAACCCCATCGAGCTAGTGTGGGATGAACTGGATCGATGAGTGAGAGCCAAGCAGCTATCCAGTGCTCAGAAGCTCTGGGAATTCTTACAAGAGTGCTGGCAGCAGCTTTCACCAGACTATCTTCTTTCTCTTGTTGAGCGCATGCCTCAAATTTGTTATGCTGTGATTGCTGTTAGAGGAGGCTATTTTGATGAATCTAAAATTTAGACTTTGCTTTTGGTAAATTGTCCTGATTTGTTGTTATTTAAGTTCCATGTTTGTACTTATGAATTTGTGTCATGATAACTTAGTTAATAAATAAAAAACTTTAAACAAAATTTGAAATTTATGAATATTTCAGGGTGCACTTCAACTTTTGACTGGTAGTATATATATATATATATATATATAATAATATATATATATATATATATATATATATATATATATATATTAGCTCCTCCCGAAAAGAAATCCTGGCTACGCCCCTATATATATATATCAGTAACAAAGAAATTCCTTTCCCCGGCATTTTCAAACATCATGGCCTCAAAACAAAGGCTATACACGCGGGCATGAAACAGGCCCACACAGGAAACACGGATTCTGTGGTATTTCCCGAAGCGACCACCAGAGGACGTCACCAAGGCTTATCAAATGCAGATTCTTCCTCAAATCATTCTCACTTCTCATTTTCTCGTCTTGGTCGTCACGTCTCACTCTAGCACCTTCGTCAGTAGCACCACTCGCCACGTCACCCGCTCTCCGGCCTTCGCCGGAGACCGCCTGCTGTTCCTTCAAGGCTCCGGTCGAGCCTACACGAAGTCTAGCATCAAGTAAGGCTCTCTACCAAACCTCACTCCGCTCGTTACTTTGTCCTCATGAATCTACTCTCTCCACGCAGCGCCATCACGGCCTCAGTCCCAAGTCACATTTCAACTATACAAGAAAGAAGCAACACTTGAGGAGACTCTACAATTCCTTCCTGCAAGAAAGAAAAACACTGCTGTAGGCGTTCTGTTGGCCTCTTACCAGTCCTCTACCGGCTGTCAACTTTCATCCTCGCCGACAAGACCAACCTGACTACAGAAGCACCTTTCGAGGCCTAGGTCCGTAAACCTCCTATTAAGCTAAAGCCACAAACCCATTTCGCTCTTCGCGCATCCTTCACCACAACTCGATTGGCGCCTGTTCAACAAGTATTCCAACAGGCCCTCTACAGTCTCCAAGTTCACCTTCAGCCAAACGCAATACGATCAACCTTCACCTAGGTCTACAGTCTGCAAGGGCGAACGCAATACGGTCAACCTTCAAGTAGCTCTTCAATCTCCAGAGTATTCATCATTTGCGGTAAGCTTCCTTTGCCTTCGTCTTAAGCAATTCACACGAAGCCTACACAGTGTAATCGTGCGTCACGTTTAGGCTATATCCAAGTGTACGCAAGCATCCGGAAAACTAACTCTCTCATCAAGACCGCAGTAGGCCTATTTCAAGTGTCGTATCAATATCGTAATTTTGTGTCACCCTGTTATTGTAATCATTCGCATAATTTACTTATCGTGCATCTTATTGTCTATGTGCTCTTTTATGCATTTCATTCCTGACGGCTAATCCATTTACTGTACCAACCATACGGGCATTATTTCCCTCATTTCTGTTATCAATAGGCTTCATTTATTTATTTCTGTGTTCACTCGGCATGTCATTAACCTACCTAAATTAGTGTTTATCATCATTGTACTTAACAATTAGACTGTATAACCATTCTTATTGCTAATACTCAGTCATCTTCAGCATAATAAATGCCGTTATATCATTGTTAATCATTATAAATACTTTATTGAACTGTTAATCGCTGCGAACATATAATTTATTTATTTTCCTGATTAAACACAAAACAACAAGGTCATTTCTCTCTCCTATTTAAATATTGTTTATTTTGGCAGTAGGCCAAATTGGTGACCTTAATTTCATATAATTTTATCAGTAATTATAGTAAGCCTACTTTCTTAGCCACATCAAATCGGTGATCCGCAAGTCACTATAAATTAGTGACCCTGGTGACTATAAATTGGTGACTCCAGCCTTATCATTAACAATAAGTCATTATCAATCAATATATATATATATATAGTGTGTGTGTGTGTGTGTGTGTGTGTGTGGTGTGTGTGTAAAAGTTTTCAAAATTTTTCTTTTACTCGTATATAGAAAATCTAATTAATTTTTAACCGAGCAATAAATCATTTCGCGTAAGTGAAAAGATTGATTCTAGTTTCCTTCAATTTGAGGGGGGAAAAAAAGTCTAGGAAAATACCCTCCACTTTTCCCCTACCTCTCACCTCCCAGTCCCCCGAGGGACATCCCTCCTGTACGAAATGTTTCCCACATTTTGGGAAAATAAACAAACTATAAACAATGATGGTCGGAACATCACGTTCCTTATAATGGGTTTAGCGGGCAACCATAAATTATATGATCAAGAGAATAATATTATAATGATCAAGAGAATAATAATAATAATAATAATAATAATAATAATAATAATAATAATTGTTTATTGAATACATATGCAGGAAATTGAATTTGGGTTCGTATATCGCTAGTTATGTTCTTTCTCATTTATACTCTCTCTCTCTCTCTCTCTCTCTCTCTCTCTCTCTCTCGTCACCCTCTCCCAGGGAGTTCTGTTACCTTTTAAAGTTGTCCCATGATATCCCATCAGCCGTGAGTGACAAATGATGTAAAGGTGCAAACGAAGTAAAAGGTAAACAGACCCAAACATAAATAACTTTACAACCATTACGACACTATATATACACACTATATATATATATATATATAGGTTAATCACAATTACTTATATATTACGTGATTATAACTAGGAAGTTTATATTATATTATAATTAATTATAATAATTATACTGTACTCCCAAATCGTAATTATATATGTAGGACATGCTTTTATCTTATAATTAATCGGAGAGCCCAGTAAAGCCTAAAGCTTAAGGGCCAACAAACTACATAGAAAAAATAAATAAATATGCATGGAATGCTAAAAAAAAATTATGTTGTACAATTTATCTTTACAAATAAAGATAAGGAAAAAGAGGCGTAGAAATTTGGGACCTGAAGAAACTCTAGAGAGAGAGAGAGAGAGATTTGGTAAAAAAATAACTCATTTTTTACATAGGCTATTTGCAAAAAGGTTAAGTTACAAAAATAAATAAATATAAGAAAAGGAGATTTACGAAGAATGAAAATCATCTCGACGTATCTTCCTTCCATTCTCTGACCAAATAAACCGATTATACCCATTTCTTCAACAAGACCAAACCATCGACACTCTAAAAAAACTAACTTAGGCTAGGTTACGTTAGGTTATCTTAATTAACCTAACAATAACTTGTCGATAGTGTGTCAAGTCGACCAGATGTCGTAAGGCCGGAACAACCCATATTGTAGATAGTACAACACCATCATTATACATAATTCGACAAAAATTTCTTAACTTAATCTACAAATGTCGATTCATTAAGAATAAACTGTTTAACAGGGAGCAAAAACACCGACTTTCACTGACTTACAATCTACAAAAAAAATAAACTTTGTCTATAATTAATTAAATGAAAAAATGCAAACATATTTTCAGAGAATTGCAAATATCATGATAATAATTCTTAAGGAAAAAAACACCCATAAATTTCTTTAAACATTTATGATAAGAGAGATAAGATAGATTAAATAAATTCCACTTTCCATTCTTAGTTCGTGCAAATAACGGTATATAAAGAGTTATAATTGTGTATAATTAGAATTATCTTATCGTTAAAAACTACACATTCCCACGAAACGAGAAGTCTTTGCCTGATTATCGTCACTATAATGCTAAATAAGAACAAGGAAAAGGAAAAAAAAAAGGACCCCACCCCCCACCCAGGCTTCGTGAGTAAATAATGTTTTGTCCACACATTCAACGAGAATATATATATATATATATATATATATTAGTCGAAACTAATAATGTGTTGTACGACATTCCATAAAGAAAAAAAAGAATAATTTATAAACCTATATCTAATCATGCGTTTATTATAAATGTAGATACATAGAATTATAATCCTTATTTCGTTCGTTTCCAAGGCTCGTTTTCGTATTAGCTTTAATAGAAAATCTTTATTTAATGTCCCGGACAATTTTTGTGGAATACAAAAAAAACAAGAAGATAAAAATACAAAAGAAGTTAACTAAAATTATTTCGGAGGACGACATCGAAATTAAGTGTATGAAAAAGTGCTTGCCCATTGTCACGCACGCGAGGGTAGGCGAGGGTAGTATATATAGGCTTGTGATTGGCTGCGCAGTTTGGGGTAAGCTGAGGATGGGCAAGGGATGATGAAAAGATGAATGGTAGACTGGTTGGTTGCGTGGTCTGTATATATTGAGCTGGGGTCCCCATTCGAGGTTGTTCATACAAAATAATTATCCTTATACACTTTTTTATGTGGCTGACAAAAAGGGTGCTATAACACGGCATGTAGTCGCTGGGTTTATTAAGTGTGTGTGTGTGTGTGTGTTTATTCACAATTATATTTGCATAACGACGTTCCTTTGTTTATGTATAATTAAATACAGGTGGTTTATTTGTCTTTTGACCAATTTTTTGTTTTATTTTTTTATTATTACCAGCAGTGTAAGTTTTTCCCTTCTGCCAATAAAGTTTCCCATTTCCGTATGTGTGTGTGTGTGTGTGTGTGTGTTACACGCAAAATTGACAACACAAAATATACTTCAATGTTTCGACTGAGAACTCAATATATACTGTATAAGCCAAGGAAAATACAGTGGCGCTCATAAGTATTCGTACAAAGAAATATTTCAGTTATATTCGTTCTTATCGTTTGTACTATGCATAGGAGAGTTAAAATAAGGTTTATCGTTCGTTTGGAAAAATTTAACAAATAAAAAAAAAAATTTAACATATAATGTAAACATCAAAGAATTTGAGGGAAATAAAAAAAAAGTTAAAATGTTAACGTTTTTGTACATTTATTTACAAAATTATTTAATATTTTTGTGTCCATCTTAAGCTTGAAAATTTTTTAATTTTATCAGTAGTTGGCTGTTTACTGATTAGAGACTGTCGACAATTCTGAATTATAGAATTTTCTCTGAAACTTCATGGAAGACGAATGGCTGTACAAACCATTGGTAAGCAATGGCCAATGGGTCGTCGTAGTAAATTGCTGTCTACAGATCTTATGAGATCTGTTATTGCTGCACACGAGTCTGAAAAGAGTCGTAGGAAGATAGGAGAACAACTTCGAATTCCATTTAAGACGGTTGCTGCAGTTATAAAGAAATGGAAAGGCTTTCGAACAATCAAAACTCTACCAAGGTGTGGACGACCTTGCAAGATTTCAGAACATACTGTACACCTAGATGGATTGAAAGAATTGCTGCTGCGGATCCACGAGCGACTGCGTGTGGAGAATTAATTTGAAATTAAAATTATTTCATGAATTTCGCTAATTTTTAATTTGACTAATTATTATAAAGTTAAAATTCATTAAAATTATAATAGTTTCAATTCTTTACATTTAATAAATGAATTCAGTTTATTAACGGAGTCTTTAAAGGCTTATTGTCATCCTGTTCAAAGACAACTTATAATTTCCCAAACAAGGACTGTAGATTCCACAACAACCCTATTCATAGTAACTAAATAGTAATTTAAATAGTAAATAATATAATTAATAGGATTAATTAATAATATTATAAATGATGAAGGAAAGTTTAAAAGTTTTTATGGAATTGATGATGCAGCAATATTCAAAATTAAAGAACAAATTATGAATTTTAGTAAGATCAAAATAAATTTAATTATTATTATAATATTTTATAAATTAACTATGATTTAATTTGAATTATAAGGTAACAGCAATAACAGACACAATACGGGCTTCATCAAATTCAGATTCTACAGGGTAAACAAATTCAGACTGACTAATTATTATTATTATTAAACAGAGTGTTAAAGGGTCAAAGCGGGTTGGTTGGTTATTTATTATTAATATTATTGGGAGAGAAAAATTCTCGACACTCCAAGTGACATTTGCGAAACATTAAAACTGTTTAAAATCGATGTCTATCCCTCTACTGTACGTTGTGTATTGAGAAAGAAGAGTCTGTATGGAAGAGTTTACGAAAAGCGCACGAAGAAGTTCATCTAAAGTACGCCAACGATCATCAAAATGATGGATTTGCCTTCTGGAAGAAAGTTCTTTGGGCAGATGAGACCAAAATTGAATTATTTGGAAACAACGAGCAACGGTACGTTTGGTAAAAATCAAATACGGCATTCGAAGAAAAAAAAAACATCCTTCCTACGGTTAAACAATATGGTGGTAGTCTGTTTCTTTGGGGATGCTTTAGTGCTTCTGGTCCAGGAAAGCTTTTTGTTATCAACAGAATCTTGAATTCGAAGAAATATTAGGAAATTCAAGAAGAAAATATATGCCTTCAGTTTGGGAGCTGCGAATGGGTGGCAGTCGAGTACTGCAACAAGATAATGATCCCAAAACATAAAAGTAAGAGCACTATGAAATGGCTTCAGCAAAAGAATTTGAAGCTTCTCGAGTGGCCAAGTCAAAGCCCAGATCACAATTTAATCAAGAATTTATGGTTTGATTTGAAAGAAGCTGTTCGCGAGAGAAACCCTTCGAATCTGAATGAATTGAAACAATTTTCTTCAGAAAAATGGGCTAAATTTAGTTTCTACTGAGAGATATCGAAACCTTGTAGAAAAATACCTAAAAACGAATCATTGAAGTCATTCAAGTAAAAGGTGGACACGCAAAATATTAAATAATTTTTGTAAGTAAATGTACGAAAACTTTTGCATTTTAACTTTTTTTAATTTTCCTCAAATTCTTTGATGTTTTATATTATATGTTGGAGTCGAACTAATTTTTTTTTATTTGTCAAATTTTTCGAAATGAACGGTAAACCTTATCGTAACCATCCTATGCATGGTACAAAAGATAAGTACAAAAGATAACTCCAATATATTTTTGTACGAATACCTACAGAATGAGCGCCACTGTACATACAATTTTAAGAGAAAAGAAAGTTGAATCCTTTCTAATAAATAAAGGTTCTCGAAGAATGTCAGTCATCGAGTGCCTTACACGAACCTTTTCGAAGCTCAAAATAATGAAATCAGACCCTCCTCAAGATATCGAAGTCGAGAAAAAAAAAATGTTCTCTTCCTACAAAAGCTTCAAAAGGTCAAATGGAAGCTTTATGAATCACCGTGGGAGGGCTTCAATGATTCAATGAGTCATAGATTCAGAGCTTCCAAAGATTCAGAACCTCCTCCTCCCCCTTTATCCATCCATCCCTTAACACTTTCTGATGTGTACACTCTCCTTACAAAGAAATATTGGATGGGTTAATCGGGAGTATGGGAGTAATTTTAGAGAAAGATTTGTACGCATGTTATTTTGCGTTATGCGCTTCTCTCTCTCTCTCTCTCTCTCTCTCTCTCTCTCTCTCTCTCTCTATATATACCTTTTGAGTCCTGGCTCGTTGCTTCAGCTGTTTTCGATCCGGTGATAAAAATTTGGCAATCTTTCCACCTAACAGCCATGCAACATTTAACAGGATTGATGTCAAATGTACGCAGTCATTACATATATTTATATATTTAGTTTATATATATATATATATATATATATATTATATATATATATATATATATATATATATAGGGTGTTTGGTAACTGTATGGACTGGAGTTTACAGATATTGTGAAACTGTTTAAACAAATATACGGGTCAGTATTTCAGTTAAAGGTAAATTGGTTAATTGAGGACGGTTTTATTTACCTGCCAATTAGGGTATACTATTTGTAAATATTCCAGATTTAATTTCATTCCAAGACTGAGGATAGAGCGCAATTTGCAAATACCCGATTAGGGTAAAGGACTTACTTTTTTAAAGGGGGTTATGTAAATTTACTCAAGAGTTATTGATCGTTGAAGGAAAGTTAGATTTTTAAAAGCAAAGCAATAGATTGTTTAGTGTAGATTACATGAATTTTAGATTTCCTATACGTTTATACGTTCCTATACGGTGGTGTAGTGATTAGCGTCGCTGATTACGAAGCCATCGGTCTCGGGATCGAGACCCGGTGACGGCAGGCGGCGCGCAGCAAAACCCAGCTGTTCATCCTTCCACACAATAAAAAAAAATTGGTTGGGAGATAAATGGGTAGCCTAGTGGTTAAGACGCTGGACTGCTGGTAGAGCGTGGTTCGGATTCCACGTTAAACTGTAGGTCTAAGGTGGAATGACAAGCTTGACTTTCGTCAGAATGAAAATTTCGGGCGGGAGGAGAACCAAGGTTAACCAACCAAGGTGTGTGTGTGTGTATATATATATATATTTATTTACTATATATATATATATTTACTATATTTACTTTATATTTGCCATGTATCATGTCAATTATGCATAGTCACTGTAATTTTCATCGTAACTGTGATTATATTTAGTGAGAAATAAAATAAGAGATTATTTTCGTACCAACCCTCGTATTATATGATGAAAATAACCACGAAAGAAAAAGAAAATACGAAATAGCGCTCAAGCGCTTTCGTCTAATGACATCCTCAGGAACACTCAGTGTTCCTGAGGATGTCGTTAAACGAAAGCGCTTCAGCACTATTTCGTATTTTCATTATATACACACACCTTTCAAGTGTTCCGTGCGACGAATCCTCATTTCACGAAGGTCAAGCTTGTCACCCCTCCTCCTCTATACTTATTTATTTATTTATTTATTTATTCAGTGCAAGCAATTACCATAAGGGTGGTGGGGAGTGTGTGGGTGATGGCGTACATAGATAAAATATTTTGTTGAAATCGCCAAATTATCTGACATTCAATACAAAATTATTACCTAAACCATTTAATTCCTGGTTACTATAGAAAAACATAAATCTGATTATCGCATCCACTGCATGGTTCAATTAATTTGCAATGCAAGCGAACGACACGAGCATGCAAATGACTTTGTACCAGACTGTTCGGTCTCCGTCGTGGTTCATTGTCGCAACACCGCTGTCCGTACATCAGCGAAGTTAGCGACATTGGGTCTGGGCAGGAGTTGGATGGCCGATCGTCCTCCGCGTCCAGATAATGTAGCGTAAAGCTGTAAGTCCCTTTCGTTATATGACCTTTGCCGCTTCAAAGGACGTCCAACAGCCTAAAAACGAACGACAGCGGACTGTAACGCAAAATATTGTTCCTTCCAGTGGTGATGAACCACGTATGTGGAAGGTTCGTTAGTGCACCGACCTTCTATATCTATATACTTGGCAGTTATGCTGCGAGCTGCTCGTACCCTGAATGTGTGCATGGAAGGAGCGGTGCCTTGTAAAAACAACAGTGAATCCTTTTTTCTATACCTACTCGTATGATTTATTGTATTAAGATCTGTTTCCAAAACTATATATATATCAGAGAGAGAGAGAGAGAGAGAGAGAGAGAGAGAGAGAGAGAGAGAGAGAGAGAGAGAGAGATTGTCAAAGAGTTAACCATGAATTTTAATTGGTTTATACAGGAAATACATTGGTTTTTGTGTGATATAAAGTCGGTCATCAAAATATACTTTATTTTCGCCTCGCTACGAAATACAAATTTGTCAAGTTGATAAGAGTCAAAGGGGCTAATTATTTCAAAATACAAACTTTGGGTAACGTCGTAAGGAACTATAAAATATAAAATTCAAACATTTATGTATGGGACCTTGTATATAAACATATAAATTCAGCGAGCGGTTCATATATATGCGCAGTCGTTGATATTAAAAAAATATATATATATATATTATGGTGAGGCAGCGGAGAATTAGGGGAAAGAAGAGGAGGAGGGTAGAAGCAATTTGTATTTTAGTCACACCAATTTCTTTTTTTTTCTTCTTTTTTATTATGGCGGGGGGGGGGGGGGCGAAGGGGGGGGGGGGATTTTTTATATCATAAATCAAATGCAGAAAATTAAATGACAAATCTGGAGGGAAGAGTAATAATTCATACGCTTTTTTTTTTTTTTTAGGCTTTTTTGAATTTAAAAAAATTATACCATTTTGTGTATGACATTCAATAATATATATATATATATTATATATATATATATATATATATATATATATATATATATATATATCGCTTGTATAAGATGAATTGTGGATAACATTTCCTATGCAGACACTGTGTTATGAATTAGTTGTGGAAAAGAATATAAAGTATCACATTTGGGAGGGGGAAAAAACAGTCCCTCCATTACTTATGCGAGGTTGTGTGATTGTTTTGAAAAAAAAAAATTGAAATTATCGATCTAGTTTCATCAGTTGGTTGTGTCATTTCAGTCATTATGTGAAAAGAGAATTTATATTTTATTTAAAAAAATGAGAGAGAGAGAGAGAGAGAGAGAGAGAGAGAGAGAGAGAGAGAGAGAATTTATAGCTTTTATATTTGCGTATGTACATATATAGATATAAAATTATTTTTCAAAATTCTAATATTAACTAAAAAACTTATAGCACAAATAATTGCTTTAAAATTCTATCCAATCATATTATTGCCTCTCGATGACGTCATCAGTGACTACCATTTCAGGACCAATCAAAACGTCGGCAAAAAATCGAAAGTCATCTCAGCAAAAGAACTTGTAAAATACTGTTTTTTTATTTATTTTTTTTTTTTAAACTACTTATAGCTAAATCAAGACGCCCAATTCCGCCCATCTCATCCCTTTATCTTAAATTTTTATATACGAACTACCTCTGTGACCGTTCCTTATATACTTTTCTTCTCAAATGGGCGTGGGTATGGGCGGTGTAATGAAATGCAATATAAAATCACCCGTGATTAGGGATCATGGGTCGTCCACTGATAAAATAATCGTTTAAATGAAAGCATTGAGATAGTTGGGTCTGCCGAATGGGTTCTTTGAAAACTTTCTTGCAAAGGAGAACCACTCCACTCACACAGACACACACACACACACACCATATATATATATATATATATATATATATATTCACGAATCTAGGAAAAATAATTAAAAATACAAAAAAAAAACCAGTGAAAAATTAAACGTTGACAAAAATAGGCCATAAAATAGCTTAAAAATTAGAATTTATGTAAATGATTCGTGCGATCTCAAGATTTATCAGCGAAGACGACGTAAAAAAAGGCCTTAGACATGTTACAGACACGTTGACACTTCGTTCTTTGTTTGGGGGCATTCAGCATAAATGGAGAATGTCGAGTTTTTCTGTGCGTGTGTCAACGAATTTCAGAAAATAGGGTCGGTGTGTCTCGGTATTATAAAGGTCGTGATAGAAAGAATTGTATAGAAAAGATAAGATAAAAGATGCGAGATGAGAGAGAGAGAGAGAGAGAGAGAGAGAGAGAGAGAGAGAGAGAGAGAGAGAGAGAGAGAATTTTTCTTATAAACAAAATTAAATTTTGATAGAAATAAAACCAAAATATAAACAAATTAAAATTGCCACGTATTTTGTAACAAATGATATTTACAGAGCGTATATTAAATACATACTAACATATTCATAAATTCATACATAAAAAAAATAACAACAATAATAATAATAAACCACTAAGTAAATAAATATGCAAGGGAGGGGCACGCCCCATTCCCAGACGTGTATAAAATTTCTGACTTATCACAAACATCTTTTTCATAAACCTACGAAATGATCATAAATAATTTTGGCAGATCGAGCCCACGGACAAAGAATATTCAGCATTAACAAATTTCACCTTTCAGCCAAACGTCGTCAGGTAGATGCACTTAATTAACTCATATTCTTCAGGTGTTTTTTCCATGACCGCCTTGGGTTAGCCCAGAGGGGGACAGCGAGACTCAAGCACGAGGGAGTTATGACTTAATCTTTCACCTCTCGGAATGAGTTGCCAAGTAGGGAATTAAATTTAGCGTATGGTTTCAAGGCACGAGGTACGTATATACTTTCATGGTATAGTGGGTACGAGTTGCTGGTTCCATTCAGTTCGTATCGTTTTTAAGGATTTATGATAATGCCCTCTGGCGTAATGCACAGAAATTAAGTTACATAGAAAAAGATTCGTAATTAAAATTATTCAACGGGCACACACACACACAAGTAGATACAGAAACATTATATACATACATACACACATAAGTAGATACAAAAACATTATATACATACATACATACATACACACACAAGTAGATACAGAAACATTATATACATACATACATACACAAGTAGATACAGAAACATTATATACATACATACATACACACATACACACATATATATATATATATATATATATATATTCATTTATTTAAACTATATATTTAAACAACTGTTTACCTAACCTCACACGTGTGTTTATTTAAAAAATAAAAAATAAAAATGTAGGAATCATTTTGAAATCTTTATTTTTCAAGAAAACGAAAACTTCACAATTTTAAAAAAATTTTATTAGTTTAAAAATCCTAATTTTAAATTTATTTTTAAAGCAAAAATGTTTAACTCCTCCAAGAAAGTTTATTATTGCTTCGAATTTCGTTGAAGTTTACACACTATAGAAGCAGATATAATACTTTGGGTCTGTGTGTGTGTGTGTGTACGCATTCTTTAGGTGGACCTCCTGTGTTGTCTGTATAGTATATTTCTATTAGTTTCAACATTACATTATATATATATATATATATTATATATATATATATATATATATATATATATATATATTTCAGTCAAAGTGTATAACCAGCCATTTCGCGTAATGGCTGAAACTTTTAGTCATTTCGCGAAATGGGTGTTTCACTTGGTCATTTCGCGAATTGACTAAAATCTTCAGCCATTACGCGAAATGGCTGAAATTCCACCTTGATCATTTCGTGAAATGGCTAAAATGACTTTTGCCATGAATTCATAGAAATAACAAACATCACGATAAAATTGGAAACCTTTATTTAACTAAATAAATCTGCTAAAACATACATACATCCACAGGTCTGTTCAAATAAGTGAGAAACACTCTTCAAATACACATTTGAACATTTTAACACATTTGAATTTGAATTTGAAATATAGAGGTTTTCAAATACTAACCGGGCATTCAATGTTATTCCGATGTCCGCTATTGAAGACCCGGTTAGGTCAACTGTATGCCCTTGACAATTGGTTAGGTTAAGTCGTGTTATTTTCGTTAAAACTAACGAAAATAACACAACTTAACCTAACCAATTGTCAAGGGCATACAGTTGAACTAAACCGGGCATAGAGTTGACTTAACCGGGCAAATGATCTTGTACGAAATAACCAGGGTGTAATTTCAGCTATTTCGCGTAATGGCTGATGATTTTAGTCAATTCGCGAAATGACCAAGTGAAACAGCCATTTCACGAAATGACTAAAAGTTTCAGCTATTACGCGAAATGGCTGGTTACACACTGACTGTAACATATATATGATAAACCCGCAAAGGTTGACGAAAGTAAATAGATACCTATATCCCCCCCCCCCCCCAAATATTTGATTAGTAAGTCAATAAATAATAAATTAATTCAATCAATATTCTTAAAATAGTGTTCTTTCCCTCTTTCCATTTATTCAATTTCAATAAATTTGTTCTTATTTACGGAATTTTATAAACAAAAACAAAAAGAAAGTTGTCTATTTAGGATTAATTTTGTCAACCCTCCATACGCACGCGCGCACACACACACACACACACATATATATATATATATATTATACCTTATTTTCGTTCCTTATTTTACCTGTTAAGTCTTACCTGTCACTAATCACCTTAAGACGATTAATTTACTGAAAGTAACTCAAATAAACTCTGTCGCAGGAAAAATGATTTTGAACAAGATTAATAGCTTTATATATATATATATATATATATATACTGTATATATATAAGTTAATTTAACATTTTAAACCCAACTAAGTCTTGTTTGTTAATACATAACCATTCTTTTAACCCATATTTACATGAAATCCAGGTGTACCTAATTACTTAATAACATTTCGGGTAATTGCTGGCACCTGACCTCCCTTACATACGATACCTTGCTCGAGGTCACCTGGCCATAATTAGACTAATTATATTGTGGATCCCAGAACCCCCTCAGGTGTTCGTCGAACCTTCTTTCTACAATGATCCTCTATCTTTAGCTCCCACCGGTATAAAAAAGTTAAAAAAAGCCTGGAAGTCTGTTTGAAATTGTAATTGTGTTTGCGTAGCTAATGGAACAAAATGGAACAGGCAGAAATGGAACTCGGATGAAAAACCGGGATGCTGAAACAATAATCTCAAATGGAAAATGATTCATGTGTATGTATATATATATATATACGCGGTGTGTGTGTGTGTGTGTGTGTGTGTGTAATCATAAACAATCATTAATCTTTACTCCATAATTCAATCTATGAATTAGTTTTATTATAACCTACGAGTAAACTCACCTAACCTAACCTAAATACACCTAACCCCAGCATTCAATTCGAGAAGGGTTAAAGCCTCGTGTCGAACATTTTTTTTAATGAAAACTGTATTGAAATTAAATATTATTATGAAAAAATAAAAGTTCGACAACGTTTCGCTCTGCAGTTGCTTCTCTTCCTTCAAATAAACTAGGTTTAATTGACAACTGAATTTATTAACCTTTCGAAATTTTGAATAATAAATAATCTATAATCACGAGTTTGAGCTATCATGCGCCCAGTTTTTATTGAAAGTATTGAAAACAGGTAGGGAAGAGGGCATATGAAAAGTGAAAAAATGAGACTAAGGTCTATTTAGAAAGAGATTAATTGGTTCGTAAAGTCGACCATGCATTCATTGCTGTTTCTTATACCAAAAATTGTCCGGGATAGATTCAGTTAGGTTAGGTCAAGTAAGGTTAGGTCAAGTAAGGTTAGGTCAAGTAAGGTTAGGTCAAGTAAGGTTAGGTTATTAAATCCAAATTGTTGCTTTCGACTTAAAAAGATTGAGTAATTAAGTTATTTATGAAACGTAACCCTAATCCCTCCTTTTGGGAGAGGGTTTCTTTAAGTTATAAGCCCATTCTCCCCCGCGCCCTCCCCCCAAGTCCTTGACGTGGAGAAAAGAATTACAAAGGACATAAGGAAATAAATACATACATTCAGGTTAATACATTTTAATTTATTTACATTCATTACATCCATTTTATTATAAACATTGCAACACTTCCTACACAAAAATCACACACACACACACACACACACACACAAATTTAGATTCATACATAAATGTTACACAGACTTAATTTAACCAAGCCTAACCTTAGTGCCATCGAACCGAGAAGGACATGATAAGTGTTTCGGACGCATTTGAGGGCTCAAACGGTGGTTTCTGTTACGTCATTAAACAGTGAGGTATTCGTTAATCTAACCTAAGCTAACCTAGTGTAACAATCTAATCAGGACCAACATATCTTTTTTCCTACAACAAAAAATTATTCTAGATTTTGTATATAATTTTTCTTAAAGTTACGAGGTACCAAAAGTGTTTACTCACAAAAAATTACCCCACTACATCTGAATCATCACACACTCGATCTTACTTATGCCCAGTAGCCTACACACACACACACACACACACACACACACACACACACTCGATCTCACTTATGCCCAGTTGCCTACACACACACACACACACACACACACACACACACACACACACACGCGCGCGCGCGCGCGCGCTCTTCAACTCGAGGCGTGACATGCAAATAAAATATCAATTTTCGTACTTTACGTTTAAGCACGGTGCGGTTCAATACGATAAAGGACCGTATACGCGGTACAGTAAATACGGTACTCTATCGCGGCGGTGTATCTCGTGTCTCGCGGCTGGTGTGGCGTGACCTTTGACCTCGTTAAGGCGTCGCCGCTAAATGTGTCGTTCTTTCCGACGCCATAAATTTAGACTCGAATGAAAAAAGTAAATATTTGAAGAAATGTCTTTATTTCATAAATCAAATAAACGAACAAAAACATTTAATCTTTTTTGTAGTTTTAATTTCTTAAGTTTTAGTTGGTTTTTTTTTTTTTTTTTTTTAGTTTGTTGTTAGTTTGTTCAAATGTTGTAATGAATATGAACGATATTTTTTTTCAGGGTTTAAAAGGAATAATCAATTAAAACAAGGGAATTATTCAAATTTGGAATCGTTTCTAGACTTTGTGTTTAGCTTTTAACGCGTTAATAACAATTACATTTTTAGGGTTAACCTCCTTCGTGACTCGGGGTTGTTTAACCTCTTCGTAACGACAAAGGTTATCTGACGGAGGGAACCTACAGCTTTATGTCGGATCCAGATTGTTTGAGGATCGCGGGCTAACGTCGTTGCCACGTTGATACACCGCTCCCAGTTAAATCAGCAAAGTTAAGCGATACTGGGTCTGGGTGGAAACTGGCTGGGTGACCTCCCTTTGCTCCAAGATGATGTAGCGACCGATGGTTTGGATCCCACGTACATCTCTAGGTTCCTTCCGTCACGTGACTTTTCACATTACGAAGGAGATAAAACAACTACAAAATATCATTCGAACGCGGAGGAATGTCACCCATACAATTACTGAACAGACGTAACGTTGCTTAACCTCGCTGATCTAATGGGAAGCGATGTTATGACGTGGCCAATACGGACGTAGTCTTCTTTGACGCAAACTTTACAGTTTTTTCCCTCCATAATTTGAATATAAAAGAGAAAAAAACTGACGGAAGTCTCGTAAATTCTTGCCAATGTTCACCAATTTCTGCATTGCGCATAAACAAACTGTAATTTACTTATGCGAGAAGTTACAGTTCATCTTTTTCGTATAACAAAATTCAACAGCAAAATTCCTGTATTCTAAAATCATTACACGAACTTATGACAAAAATTAGGGCCCGTAATACTGTACTTGCTTCAATCTTTACGTCACTATTACGACAGTAAATTAGTAATTATCGCCAAATTAGGTTTTTCGTCCGCTCACAAGCCTTGACGACGATGGTAAAAATCGTCGATACGGTTCAAGGCGATAATAATTGCAAAATATCGCCGTGTCGTGTGCTTACGATTGGAAATTTTCAAGCTATAATCGCTATAATAATCCAAGCGATAATATCAACGATAATGCCATACGCGATTTTCCAATTTCTATAAACAATGCATCTATACAGCTGAATATATATATATGTATGTCACTGTTAAGGATTAATATTTTGTTAATTAACTTTTCAATGATAATAACAGTAATAATAATAATAATATTTATAATAACAACCAGAATTAATTCCAATTTTTTCTCTTTTATTTATCTTTGTGTAAAATTATATTCTATTTGTATAAAAACAAAATATATATATATATATATATATATATATATATATATGGGTTGGTTTGCATATTGATTTTATCTCGGGTCTGAAATGCACGCAAGAACACCCAACTTAAGATTTCACTTTTCCTGTGAAACCAAATACGGTAACGCCACCCTCAGTAAAGGACTCTCAAAACCACCCACAGTCGACGCCCACAAAGACCGCCCACTGTTTGGATAACCAACACTATATATATATCTATATATATATATATACCGGGTGTCCGAGAATTATCTGTACAATTTTTGGCTGTTATTAAAAGTCAACCATGAAGTGTAGAAATTCCAGTGTTGTCCCATTTTACAGAGAAACTCATTAAGTTTTTTCTGATAACAAGTTTTGACAAGTTTTTTCTTTTTTGTACGCGGGTAACAGACATTGATGATTTAAAAGCAAGAATCACAGCTGCTATTGAGCGAATTGATGTGGATATGCTGCAGCGTACATGGCAACATTTGGATTATCGATTGGATGTTTTGCGAATCACTGATGGTGCACATATCGAATGTTTGTAACAACGTTACTTTAATAAAAGAAACTTTTGAAAATACAGATTCTAAATAATCTTGTTTAAGAATTTTATGTGTGTTATCAAGAATTTTATTAAAAGATGAAATTGTACAGATAATTTTCTGACACACTGGAATTTCTAAAAAACTTGTCAAAACTTGGTATCAGAAAAAAATTAATGAGATTCTCTGTAAAATGGGACAACACTGGAATTTCTACACTTCATGGTTGACTTTTAATAACAGCCAAAACTTGTACAGATAATTCTCGGACACCCTGCTATATATATATATATATATGTATATATATATCGGTGGTGTAGTAGCGCCTCGGTGGTGTAGTGGTTAGCGTCGCTGACTACGAATCTATCGGCCCCGGGTTCGAGACCCGACGGCAGCCGGCGCGCAGCAAAACCCAGCTGTTCATCCTTCCACACAATAAAGAATAGGTGGCCTAGTGGTTAAGGCGCTGGGCTGCTGATGGGGCGTGGTTCGGATTCCACGTTAAACTGTAGGTCTAAGGTGGAGTGAAAAGCTTGACCTTCGTCAGAATGAACAATTCGGGCGGAAGCTAACCAAAGGTTTATATATATATATATATATACACAGGGTGTCCCGTAAGTCTGGACCCATAGGGATTTATAATATATTTTTTATTATGTTATTATTATTATTTTATTATTATTTTTTTATTATTTTTTATTATGATTTTTATTTGTGGGGCCACTTGAAAGCCAAAGTGTACGAGGTCAAACTTCAGAACATTTTCCACCTTAAAGCACGCATTGTGGAGGTGTGTCAAGAAATTTCTGCGACTGTGATTCAGAAAGTGCTGTCGCAGTGGAGATTGCGTCTTCAACTATGTGTGCGACACAACGGCGGACACTTTGAACAGATTATGTAATAAATTTTTGGACTATTTTGTAATTTTATTATTTTTCCCTATGGGTCCAGACTTACGGGACACCCTGTATATATATATATATATATATATATATATAATGTGTGTGTGTGTAAGTGTGTGTGCGCGTGTGGTACATGTTCGGCAAATGAACATCAGTCAAGTAGAATGTGTGATAATTCATAGAGTTGGTGAGTTTTTTGTGAGGTAATACTTTAGGTACCTCTGAACATTAAAAAATAATAATAATGTTGAAATACTTCTGTACTGTCGAAAAATATATATATATGTTAATGCTGATTATGTTATGCTAAACATCAGGTTAGATTAGTTTAGGTTAGGTTAGGTTAGGTTAAGGAGGGTTAGCTATTACTTCATTTTTTATGCGTTTCAGAAAATATACTGTTCGCTCCCTCGGTTGTGTCTGGCTCCCTTCTTTGCTCAGCGACACTAAGGTTAAGTTAGGTAATGCCGAAATGCGAGTGTATGTTCTTAGATATTTTACGTCTTCGCGACACTCTTCAGAACACACATCCAGCTCATCACAACACGAACTTCGCGTGTGCGTGTGCGTGTGTGTGTGTGAAAAGTGTAAATTAATTTTTTAATATTTCTGATAATCTTCTTCATTAAATAAATTATTTACATAAAATTATGAATGCAAAAATGCATTTATTCATTTAAAATTCAAATTAATACA
>JAJOZX010001674.1:0-40000 GCA_023014485.1 Bathynomus jamesi | reverse complement strand
TCGTAATCATTATGTTCGCTCATGTGCGAATATTTTGTGGCGACACACACACACACACACACACACACACGGCGTCTCGTGACGCCATCTTTAATCCTGCTCACAACTACGAGAAGTGTGACCATGCATAACTTTAACTATATATTCCTAAATTGCCAAATTCCTCCTACATTTCCGTTGGTGGTCGTTGAAATTACATTATCTCCAACATATGAAAGCTTTCATTTTTAAAATTTTTAATCACTTACTCTTGCGTTAAGGTAGGGAGGGGTTCTATTAATGATTAAAGGGTTTAGAGAATATACTTTTTTTGCCGTATATTATCATTATTTTTTCAAATTCCACCCCCGGTAGGATTTTAATTAAAAAAACTCTAAATCAAATTACTGCTATTTGATGATGCTTCCAGATTTTAAACACTATTTTTTTGTTTTATTTTAGGTTAGGTTAAGTTAGGTTAACCTAACTTAAATTGAACTCAGAAAACATATACAACAAAATAGTAGCTAATTTCCGTGTAGGAGCACCGAATAGGAGCAAACATATATATATATATATATATATATATATAGAGAGAGATAGAGAGAGAGAGAGAGAGAGAAGAGAGAGAGAGAGAGAGAGAGAGAGAGAGAGAAAACCTTGGTCAACCGATTTTTTTTTTACAAGAGTACATACAAGCTTTTGAAGAATTTTGGAATTTTAGGTTAGGTTAGGTTAGGTTATATATTAAAACTATGTTTTTCCGATTGTTTTGATGTTGTTTGAACGAAATTAACCTTCGTTCAAACCGCATCAAACACAATCAGAAAAACATAGTTTTGATTTACAAAGCCTGTAATGTACACTTGTAAAAACTTACCGGTCAACCTTGGTTTTGCTTCCGCCAGAATTGTTCATTCTGACGAAGGTCAAGTGTGTCATTCCATCTTAGACCTACAGTTTAACGTGGAATTCGAACCACGCCCCACCAGCAGCCCAGCATCTTAACTATTAGGCTACCCAGGGTACCCACTTATCTACCAACCAATTTCTTTATTGTGTGGAAGGATGAATGGCTGGGTTTTGCTGCGCGCCGCCTGCCGTCCCGGGTCTCGATCTCGGGACCGATGGATTTGTAGTCGGCGACGCTAACCACTACACCACCGAGGTGTGTGTATATATATTTATGATGCAAATTCACAAGAAAAAAGAAAAATTATTCCAATGCTTTTCGTGTATTCAGAAGTACACCTCCCTGACGAGGTGCCCTGACGAGGTGTACTTCTGAATACACGAAAGAACTTGGAATAATTTTTCCTTTTTCTTGTAAGTTTGTATCATTTATTAATTTCACGTGTTTAATTGTGAAATTCATCCCATATATATATATATATATATATATATATATAAATTAATACATAATTAAATACATAATTAAAATTACTATTACAACTTCTACCATTAATAATAATAATAATAATTTTTTAATTTAAAAATTAAAGAATTATTGTAATATTCAAATTAGAATTTTTTGAGTCACGAAAAACTGGTCACGGAAAATTACTTTTCCTTTAATTAAAATAATATTTTCTCGAAAGAAAATTCTCACAAAATAAATTAAAATCAAAGAAAATTACTAGTTAGTTATGATTTAAGAATAAAATTATTGATATTTGAAAAAAAAAAAAAAAATTTGAAATTGAAATTTATGTTAAATTTTATATCTTCGTGAAATTTATTTATTTTATTCACGTGTGTGACATGTTAATTTAACGTGTTTATGCTTTAACATGCGTATATATTATTTGAAAATTCATTGAAATCTTGTTCAGGCAGGCTTGTCCATATAATGGAAATCATTTCATGTACAAGTTCCTGCATATTATCAAAATTACATAGAAAGCAAAATTGCTTTAGTTAATAACCGGAAATACATTATACAGGGTGAGCGAAAAGTCCCTGTGCACCTGTCCACTTCCGAAACAGTGCAGGTACAGGTTCACTACACTTCTTGCAGGTGCACAGGGACTTTTCGCTCACCCTGTATATATATATATATATATTATATATATATATATATATGGGAGCCACTTCCGTACCTTACTTCATACTATAAAACGCTTGGGAAAAAAAAGCCTCTATAGAATTTCCAAAATGCTCTTCTGTAAAGTAATTTAAAATGTCAGTGTTAAATCTGCGGCTACTTTAATCCAAGATCAAATGTCACTCGTTTTCAAATGTCAACAACAGACCAACAGCAGAGAAACTAAAATCAGATTTATAGACTGCAAATTTTGTTCATTTATGAGATTAGAACATGCCAGTTTAGTAGCTGAAGTAGTGAAAACAAGTTCACACACACACACGTGTGTGTGTGTGTGTGTGTGTGTGTGTGTGTGTGTGTGTGTGTGTGTATATATATATATATATATATATATATATACACACGAAGAAATCACATAGTATTGTGTCATTTGCACATGACAAAAACTTGTAGAGAGATCACGAATGAAATAAGTTTTAGAAACCTGAAAAATGATATGAACCTAATAATTAAATGGGTTGAAAATAACCGATATAAAATTATTTGCTGATAAATTCGAACTTTTTAGATATGATTCCAACACAGAATTACACAGCAAAATACTTACGAAATAAGCGAGAAAATGCAAAGTGAAGATCCAGGAGCAATGATGTCGATATAGACGCGCAGAATTTAGAGAACACGACAGTATATTAAAAGAAAATTAAAAATAATCATGCAGACAAGTTTATAACAGAAGAGCGAATGTCACGTTCCAATCATGGAAAAATCTGGTTCTAAACTTCTAACAGTAACTGAATGCCGTTCTTTACTCGTAAGTCCGCAACGCAGGAAACGAGATATTACGGATAATGAAGCCCTACAAAAGAACCTTCACGTCTGAAATCGTAGAAACAAAAGATGATAAAGATTACTGGTCAAGTCAAAGCTTAAATCTCTGAAACTGTATTCGGTGGAAAGACGCCGTGAACGATACATGTCAATACACGAATGAAAAATACTTTAAGAATCAGTTTCTAATTGTAAAGACGAAATGAAAACGTGTTAGAATGACTGGGCAAGAAGATTTTACAACAGGACAGGAAACTTTGAGAACAAAGTTGGGAAAACTCTGTTATAATAAGAAGAAATTCCAAAATCTACACTATATTCAGTTGGGCAATCAAAAATTGATTTCCTAAATACCTAAACCAAGTTCTTGATCAACCATGTTGCCAGGTTATATACGAGTGCAGGATGAGAGAAGATAGTAACTTTTCTTTCAACACATACAATATATATACAATATGAGAGAGAGAGAGAGAGAGAGAGAGAGAGAGAGAGAGAGAGAGAGAGAGAGACTCGTCAGATGTTATAAAATAAATGTTACATGAACAAAATTGAATGTCAACGTTAATATCATAATGTCAACATTCGACCTTATGCAAGTACAGTATATGGATTTCAGATTTCAAACTAATTTCTGATTAGTTTGAAATCTGATTTTTCAATAAAAATTACTGACTAACCTAACGTAACCTAACCGGGCATAATGTAATGTAATGTACTGTAATGTAATGTAATGTAATGTAACCTAACCTAACCTAACCGAACCAACCTTATCTAATTTAAACTAACTTTTTCAGTATCGACATTGTGCAGATTGATGTTGTTCCACTACCCAAAACATTTCCAGGTAAAGAGATAAAAAGATAAAAAGAAGAACAAACAAAAAATAACAAATTAAATTGGCAAAAACAGACGAAATTCATCCTTCGAGTCGTGTATAACAAATTTAAGAAAAACTTGACGAACGCAAGCAGTCAGAAGACACGAAAACGCATTCCGTCATTCCTCGTATAACATTCCAACATTCCCGAATTCTAAAACCAAAAATGGAACAAAATTTGACAATGTCTTCGGTTTACACAAAAGAGTAATAGTTGTCGTGCGATAGAATCCAACCACACGGCGACCGTATTAAAAGAGATAAACCATCGAGGTGGATGATTTCGGTTGTAAAAGAAAATTGAAATTGCGCTGCAAGCGAGACATTAAAAAGGAAAAGTTTTTTTTATGATTTTTTTACGACTCAAATCTACTTCCAAATTCGGCTAAAAGTCGAAAGAAGTTGCGAGGTAATGCATTATAAATTTGGGATGAGCTTGCTCAAATCTCAAACTGAGCGCGGTTCACGAGCGAAGCGAGCGAGCGAGCAAGCAAGAAAGAATGAGAAGATTAACACTTCCTGTTTCCTATATAAAAATAGGAAGGCTAAGCAGTGTAAGGAAAAAAAAAAAAAAAAAGAGAGACCTTCACACGAATTATTTCGCAAATTCGCATTTAGCAAATTCTGAATGAGATTTTAGGGAGGGAAGGATTTCACACGAACTAGAATCGAGATCATCTCTCGAAACTTAACATTTTAGACTTGGCAATTAAATTCATGATAAGAGCATCCAAGTACCACCAACAGACGTGGCACAAAAAATATAATAAACAAAAAATATGATTATGCTCTTAAAACTTTTATTTTCCCTTCAGGGTATGTTCAGCGTATGAAATCTTTGAACATGTAATGTAAAATGTCTGACTGTGAGAATTTGTTAGCAACACCACACACACACACACACACACACGTGAAAGTCTTATTTACTTTTCTGTTTATAGCAGACCACTCAAAATACTTATTAAATATTATTGTGAATATTTTACATGTACTTATTTGATTTGTTTATATCACCAGCGTTGATATCTTGTCCGCCTAGATAGCTCAGTTGGGAGAGCGTTAGACTGAAGATCTAAAGGTCCCCGGTTCGATCCCGGGTCTGGGCAAGTAGTTTTGAGTAAAAGTAGAATTGTCTACATAGTTTCGTGGTATATCCGTAGTTAACGTGTAAGTGTACACGCGTGTGTATGTGCTCGTGGTGGGGGGTGGGGGGAAGTGATGTTAAAAAACAAAAGGTCCCGGTTACGAAGGTCATGGGTTCGAATCCCAACTTAACTTTAGATTTCAGTTATTAAGACGTTTACTCTGGGTCTTCTTAGGCAGCGACTTTGGGTTTGATTTGTAGTTGAATGGGTGACCGTCCTCCGTGTTCAGATGCTGTATCCACCTGTGGTCCGGATTCCATGTAAAGCTGTAGGTTCCATCCGTCATAATAAACATTATTATTATCTTCCTTGGCTCCTCCTTCCTGCCTAAAAACAAACAATCGCAGTTCGGGTTCCACACACACACACATATATATATATATATACATCACACACACACACATATATATATATATATATACACACACACTTTTTGGTCTTTAATGTTCCGAAGGATCTTCATATCAAGATCGGGCATTGCAAGGTGGTCATCATGTCACGACTTCCATTTTCATTTTTCAAACTTTTGATCCCGGTGAATGGCATGAAGTCACTTATACCCATCTGTAGATGACGTTTCAGGCATACCCCTGAATAGGTCGTCAGACTGAAAGCGAAAAATGGTTATAGAAAAGTGTCGCCTAATTCTTCCATATCGTATTCTTGAAGATTAATGTTGCACGTGTTTTGTATAGAGCAGATATACCCTTCATGGTATTAAATGATCGAGGAGCAAAATATTCTCTTATTGTAAATGTTATTTCACAAAGACGGGCAATGGAGAGCTTTAACACGGCTTAGAAATTGGTTCAGGTCAGTGTGTGTGTGTGTGTGTGTGTGTGTGTGTGTGTGTGTGTGTGTGTGTATATATATATATATATATATACACGAAGAAATCACATAGTATTGTGTCATTTGCACATGACAAAACTTGTAGAGAGATCACGAATGAAATAAGTTTTAGAAACCTGAAAAATGATATGAACCTAATAATTAAATGGGTTGAAAATAACCGATATAAAATTATTTGCTGATAAATTCGAACTTTTTAGATATGATTCCAACACAGAATTACACAGCAAAATACTTACGAAATAAGCGAGAAAATGCAAAGTGAAGATCCAGGAGCAATGATGTCGATATAGACGCGCAGAATTTAGAGAACACGACAGTATATTAAAAGAAAATTAAAAATAATCATGCAGACAAGTT
Source organism: Bathynomus jamesi (assembly GCA_023014485.1). Lineage (NCBI taxonomy): Eukaryota > Metazoa > Arthropoda > Malacostraca > Isopoda > Cirolanidae > Bathynomus > Bathynomus jamesi. The sequence continues at coordinate 33,912 of JAJOZX010001674.1, read as the reverse complement.
TATAACAGAAGAGCGAATGTCACGTTCCAATCATGGAAAAATCTGGTTCTAAACTTCTAACAGTAACTGAATGCCGTTCTTTACTCGTAAGTCCGCAACGCAGGAAACGAGATATTACGGATAATGAAGCCCTACAAAAGAACCTTCACGTCTGAAATCGTAGAAACAAAAGATGATAAAGATGATAAAGATTACTGGTCAAGTCAAAGCTTAAATCTCTGAAACTGTATTCGGTGGAAAGACGCCGTGAACGATACATCGCAATACACGAATGAAAAATACTTTAAGAATCAGTTTCTAATTGTAAAGACGAAATGAAAACGTGTCAGAATGACCGGGCAAGAAGATTTTACAACAGGACAGGAAACTTTGAGAACAAAGTTGGGAAAACTCTGTTATAATCAGAAGGAATTCCAAAATCTACACTATATTCAGTTGGGCAATCAAAATTGATTTCCTAAATACCTAAACCAAGTTCTTGATCAACCATGTTGCCAAGTTATATACGAGTGCAGGATGAGAGAAGATAGTAACTTTTCTTTCAACACATACAATATATATACAATATGAGAGAGAGAGAGAGAGAGAGAGAGAGAGAGAGAGAGAGAGAGAGAGAGAGAGAGACTCGTCAGATGTTATAAAATAAATGTTACATGAACAAAATTGAATGTCAACGTTAATATCATAATGTCAACATTCGACCTTATGCAAGTACAGTATATGGATTTCAGATTTCAAACTAATTTCTGATTAGTTTGAAATCTGATTTTTCAATAAAAATTACTGACTAACCTAACGTAACCTAACCTAACCTAACCTTATCTAATCTAAACTAACTTTTTCAGTATCGACATTATGCGTGTCGACATTGTGCAGATTGATGTTGTTCCACTACCCAAAACATTTCCAGGTAAAGAGATAAAAAGATAGAGATAAAAAGATAAAAAGAGGAACAAACAAAAAATAACAAATTAAATTGGCAAAAACAGACGAAATTCATCCTTCGAGTCGTGTATAACAAATTTAAGAAAAACTTGACGAACGCAAGCAGTCAGAAGACACGAAAACGCATTCCGTCATTCCTCGTATAACATTCCAACATTCCCGAATTCTAAAACCAAAAATGGAACAAAATTTGACAATGTCTTCGGTTTACACAAAAGAGTAATAGTTGTCGTGCGATAGAATCCAACCACACGGCGACCGTATTAAAAGAGATAAACCATCGAGGTGGATGATTTCGGTTGTAAAAGAAAATTGAAATTGCGCTGCAAGCGAGACATTAAAAAGGAAAAGTTTTTTTTATGATTTTTTTACGATCAAATCTACTTCCAAATTCGGCTAAAAGTCGAAAGAAGTTGCGAGGTAATGCATTATAAATTTGGGATGAGCTTGCTCAAATCTCAAACTGAGCGCGGTTCACGAGCGAAGCGAGCGAGCGAGCAAGCAAGAAAGAATGAGAAGATTAACACTTCCTGTTTCCTATATAAAAATAGGAAGGCTAAGCAGTGTAAGGAAAAAAAAAAAAAAAAGAGACCTTCACACGAATTATTTCGCAAATTCGCATTTAGCAAATTCTGAATGAGATTTTAGGGAGGGAAGGATTTCACACGAACTAGAATCGAGATCATCTCTCGAAACTTAACATTTTAGACTTGGCAATTTAAATTCATGATAAGAGCATCCAAGTCCCACCAACAGACGTGGCACAAAAAATATAATAAAACAAAAAATATGATTATGCTCTTAAAACTTTTATTTTCCCTTCAGGGTATGTTCAGCGTATGAAATCTTTGAACATGTAATGTAAAATGTCTGACTGTGAGAATTTGTTAGCAACACACACACACACACACACACACACGTGAAAGTCTTATTTACTTTTCTGTTTATAGCAGACCACTCAAAATACTTATTAAATATTATTGTGAATATTTTACATGTACTTATTTGATTTGTTTATATCACCAGCCTTGATATCTTGTCCGCCTAGATAGCTCAGTTGGGAGAGCGTTAGACTGAAGATCTAAAGGTCCCCGGTTCGATCCCGGGTCTGGGCAAGTAGTTTTGAGTAAAAGTAGAATTGTCTACATAGTTTCGTGGTATATCCGTAGTTAACGTGTAAGTGTACACGCGTGTGTATGTGCTCGTGGTGGGGGAAGTGATGTTAAAAAACAAAAGGTCCCGGTTACGAAGGTCATGGGTTCGAATCCCAACTTAACTTTAGATTTCAGTTATTAAGACGTTTACTCTGGGTCTTCTTAGGCAGCGACTTTGGGTTTGATTTGTAGTTGAATGGGTGACCGTCCTCCGTGTTCAGATGCTGTATCCACCTGTGGTCCGGATTCCATGTAAAGCTGTAGGTTCCATCCGTCATAATGACCTCTGGCGTTATGAATGAGGTTAAACAACAATAAACATTATTATTATCTTCCTTGGCCTCTCCTTCCTGCCTAAAAACAAACAATCGCAGTTCGGGTTCCACACACACACACATATACATATACATACACACACACACACACATATATATATATATATACACACACACACACACTTCTTTTGGTCTTTAATGTTCCGAAGGATCTTCATATCAAGATGGTCGGGCATAAACTGCTGCCCTGTTGAAAGGCATGAATGCGGTGGCATGATTGAATCGGCGAATCGGGCATTGCAAGGTGGTCATCATGTCACGACTTCCATTTTCATTTTTCAAACTTTTGATCCCGGTGAATGGCATGAAGTCACTTATACCCATCTGTAGATGACGTTTCAGGCATACCCCTGAATAGGTCGTCAGACTGAAAGCGAAAAATGGTTATAGAAAAGTGTCGCCTAATTCTTCCATATCGTATTCTTGAAGATTAATGTTGCACGTGTTTTGTATAGAGCAGATATACCCTTCATGGGTATTAAACGATCGAGGAGCAAAATATTCTCTTATTGTAAATGTTATTTCACAAAGACGGGCAATGGAGAGCTTTAACACGGCTTAGAAATTGGTTCAGGTCAGTGTGTGTGTGTGTGTGTGTGTGTGGTGTGTGTGTGTGTGTGTGTGTGTGTGTGTTTTAAAAAATTAATTATTTAACCTACTTTATTTTTTAAATTCTGAAAGGTGTTAGGAAATTTGTTCTTTCTAACCTGGTTGAAACCAAAATCTTTCGTTTTCATCTGGAGTCACCCAAGGCCAGCAAACTTGGGTGTCGCCATTATTACAAGTGCATGCATTTACAGTACGTGACGAGAGAATCAATTTTCAAAAAGAATTCAACTGGGAAAACTGTCAATTCAGGGTCGTTTCCTGGCATAAGCAGACTAAGCGGCCGCTTAGGGCCCCGCTGCTACTAGGGGGCCCATAGACAGGCTCCCAGGTCATTTATACATAGTTCTGTGTCATTTATTCTAAATAATGTATAAACTAATTTTCAAGAATTTCATGAAGAGTATTTTTGTTTGTCTTCTGAAAGTACATATTTGTTGTTTTGGACATAAATGTTTCATTAAAATTGTTTCATAATTGTTTTTTACTAACAGCCATTTTTTGTATGTGTGTGCTGAGGTGATGTAGTAAGGCGTGAGTCGGTGGATGGAGGGGTGAGACCTCAAATGGCTAGAAACGGCCCTGACTGTCATCGACATTTGTTAACAGTTAAATCAAGACTTGAGTAACGTTAACTAAACTTTTAGATACAGTGGACCCATTGAACATTATTCTTTTTAGTAGACAGCTGAACTCTTCATGACATTAGTACACTGTTTTCTGTACTCTACAAATCTAACGAGAAACACGCTCATGTACCAGATCTTTCAAGTTATGAAAAACGTGATGACTGACAGCCAAATACATATTTTAACCAATACGATTACTGATGCAACACACAAACTCTTATTGATTAAAGTGGTAAAATATATTCTAACAATGGAGTGTATACAAAATCTGATGAATGTCCCACTTGTTGGGAGGCCAAAACAATTGTCTGATTCCGAGCACTGGAAAAATATTTATGTCAGTTAGACAAGCAACATCGTTGAATGAAAGACGGTCTCCAAATTCTCCAGATAAGGAATTGGTGATGTAACTTCTCAAACTGTATACAATATGGTTCTTATTGGGGCTTTATTTATTGTATATAAGTTATTTGGCTGCAGTTTATACAAGTGTGAATTACCTTGATTAGCTATCAAATGCAAAGAGGCGTTGCCTAGATAGCTCAGTTGGGAGAGCGTTAGACTGAAGATCTAAAGGTCCCCGGTTCGATCCCGGGTCTGGGCAAGTAATTTTAATTGTCTCAACTTGTTAAACCAGAAAGAATTACGTCAGAAAAACGTTATAAAAGAATTTACGAAAAATAAAAAGAGGGTTAGTTTTGTGGTTTTTTTTTATCCGGGAATACTATATATATATATATATATATATATATATATTATAAGCAAAGAACCACAGGGAAAAGGAATTTCCTATTTCCTATTTCTTTCTTGTCCCTGAAGATGTGAATATATCACGAAAGCGCTCGGACTTCGTGTTTCCTTTTCCTTTTCCCTGTGGTTCTTTGCTTATTAAAAAGATCACGTGCTGCTTTGTGATTTCTTTGCATATATATATATATATATATATATATATATATATATATATATATATATATATATATATATAATCGATGCATTCATAGTTTAAGTAAAAGTCTGAAGAGTTAAGCATGTTTTTACATACAGCACCATTCTGCCCACACGCCCATTTCAGGGTACGAGCAGTTTGCAACAGCATTGCCAAACAAATAAGCGGCCAAAGTACTGACGAGGTTTACGTACATCATTACTGAAAGCAACATTGCTTTGTGTTATATATATATATATATATATATATATGGGATGAATTTCACATTTAAACATATATATATATATATATACATACTGACAATCCAAAGCCATATAACGAGACTACAAATAAACTTACAACAATAGTACATCATATTTAATAAAAGTACTAATTCTACAAACTATTACACGAAGCAAGCCAAAGTTCACCGTTTTACTACACCATAATTAGACATTGGGACTACATTACATTCTCCGATGATCAGCTATCAACGATTTTAATCAGTACCTGTCCATCACTTGGAACTGAAAGTCATTGAGGAAATACACATAATTTATATTCCGTCATTTACACCTTCACTTTCGTACACGTGTATACATAAAATATGGAATAGACGGTACTTTTAAGTTACGTACACACACATATGAACGGTTATATAGGCACTGATAACTTTGATGCTTCAGTATCTATGATATAATCAGGGGCGGAGGAGTATTCCAAAAGGAAAATGCTTATCTGTAAGAATTCTTAGCAAGAGAGTTTAAAATAAATAAATAAATAAATAAATAAATAAATATATATATATATATATATATATATATATGCAAATAACTGCAATGACCGCGCAATTGGAAGGCCCTGGGTTCGTTTCCCAGGCGGTTCGCCTCATTTTTCATTATTTCGTTATCTCTCCTCCTCGTGTGCAGAAACGTTCCTTAATACTTATGTCGTTTCTATTCATATATATATATATATATATATATATATATATATATATATATACAGGGCTATTCACAATGATTCATCCGATTTCAACTGAGAATACTTCCGTACCTATCAACCGTGCATCAACTGGGCATACACCACATGAAAGAGGAAATCTCCGAGTTTTACAAGATCACCGCGAGAGGGCACCAAAGTCACCGCGCCGTGGCCTAGCCTAGCAACAAACAGTCAGTGTGAAAATGGCGTCCGCACAGCAGAAGGCGTTTTATGTTTTGCAGTTTTCGAGCTGTAAATCGGTAGTCACAGGGCAGCGTGAGTTTCGTCGACGTTACAGAACGTTAAGGATACTGTGTACGTGCCACCGTTGCCCACATCTTTGGATGAGCTCCGAACTCGCATTGTTACTGCCGTAGAGTCAGTGACAACGGACATGCTGGAGCGAGTATGGGAGGAATTCGACTATCGTGTCGACGTTGCTCGTGTAACTAGGGGAAGTCACAGAGCATTTATGAGGTGAGAGACAAAATTTGGACAGTTTTTCTTTTGGTTGATGTATCACAAATCACTCTGTATTTGTAACATTAAAAAATATTCTCATTTGAAATCAGGTGAATTATTTTAAATAGCCCTGTATAATACAACTCAGAATGGTCTCCTGAGATAACTTTTTTGTTACGCACAGACTGTCACGAAGATGGTTTCTATTTGCCTAGCAGATAGCTGATGAGGGAAGCTATGTTTTGGTGCCTCATTGCTGGCGACCCGTTGCCCGTGTTGGGGTTCCATCATGAAAAAGAAAAACTTTTGTATTTGCCATTTACTATTAGTTATTCGGAGCAGAGTGGACTTAATATCCCAGAAGAATTCCTTGTTCCATGCACAATCTGTGTGTAACATATACTGTGTGTGTGTGTGTGTGTGTGTGTGTGTGTATAAAGATCCTTTGGACGTCAAAATGCACTTATTAGAGAACGCTGAAAAACCTCGAAAACATTTTTCTTCAGAACTTGCTAAAACCACAAAAACTTTCGAAAGTGTCCTCAAACCATTCGAGTAAAAGTAATTAAAGTTCTTTGAAAGCAGTTCAAAGTTAAAAAGGAAAAAATAAATTGCAAAAACAAATTAAGTTTTCATTTTAAATATTTTAATTTTTTTGGGGGGCAAATAATAATTAATTTCGTTATTTTTAATTAATTTTAGAGCAAATTATAATTATTTATTATAATTATTATAATTAAAAGAAAATAATTTTCAGTTTTTATATATTTATTTATTTATTTATTATAATTTATACGAAAATTTTAGTAATAATTTTTGGAAAAAAGGAGACCTGCAATAAAGAAGTAAAAATCTAATGAATTTACTTGAACAGGAAAATGTATTTTAAATTAAAATAATTTGACAATTTAATTAAAATTAATAAATTAATTACATAAACACTATTATATATATTTATATATATATATACACACACGTGTGTATATATGATATAATAAATATTATAAACCTAATGCATTTTCCCTGTCTTCAAAATTTGGATATTCTAAGGGGAGAAAAACCAGCAATTTATAGCATTTTTAGAGGTTTCCTACTTCCCCCCGCTTCCTCCATTCCTTGACTCTTAACTCTTCCCCCCCCCTCCCCCCCCTTTAACACTCAACCCTCCCTCTTTTTTCTCTTTCCAAACCAAAAGTGTTTTCACACTTAATTACGAGCGCTGTTAGCTGTGACTTGAAGTAACACTTGAAAGATATCCTAAGTGCTAATAAGAGAAATTTTCAATTATATGGACTGAATTTTGAATTCACTTTCTGCTCAATATATATAATACAGGGTGGCGCAAAAGTCGCGCATCATAAGAATTTTCAGTGTGACTATAAGCTAATATACTATTTTTTTCTTTTAGGTAGGGGATGGCTGCGAAATTAACAATAGACGAGAGGGTGAGCTTGGTTTTAATGCATGAAATAGCAGGTACTACAAATCGATGAATCAGTTGAATTCAATTTTAAATTCTGTACCGATTCATCGATTTGTTGTACTTGGTATTCCATACATTCAAACCAAGCTCACCCTCTCGTCTACTGTTAATTTCGCAGCCATCCCCTACCTAAAAGAAAAAAATTATATATTATAGTAAACACTGAAAATTCCTATGATGCGCGACTTTTGCGCCACCCTCTATATATATATTTATTTCCTCCTAAGGAGGAGATTGTGGACACCAACCAATCGACCAAGGGAGTATCCGGGGAGTTGTTAGGCAGGAGAGTGTGTGCTTGCTGTCACTGTCCTCCTTAGCTTATCTTTTTCCGTGTCTCATCTACTCTGCGAGCAGTCCAACACGCTCTCAAACACACACTTCTCACTTCTATTCCTCGCTACACTTACATGTATCTTACAACTACACAATCTTTTAAAAATTTATATTAAAAAAGAAGAAGAAAAATGTCATTACTGAACCTTGAGACCTTGTTTATGGCTCTCTCCTTCTTCTTTGGAGTGGTCACTTTTGCGGGCGTTCGCCTTTAGCCTCTTCTGTCCTGTATATAAAAAAAAATACTAGAATGTCCGCTGTCTCTTGCATAGCAAAATATTCCCGAAACACAACCTAGAGAAGGACTGGGAAAGACGGATGTATTACTAAGACCTTCTCCCAAGTTCTCCCTTAATGTGTATACTAAATTTGGTGCGGATTACCCTAGTCGTTTAAACGAACAGAGATCATCGTCATAATCATCGTCATCATATATATATATGTATGGGTTAATAAATTAAGTTTAGGTTTTATGGGAGGTTTCACTATTTTACACAGAGCACCGCTCTGCCTATGCATGCGTACATTCAGGGCGTACGAACAGCTCGCAGTATCATTGGCAAGTATATAGAGGGTCAACGTACTGACGAAAGCCTCCGTGCGTGGTTCATCACCACTGGCAGCAATAATTAATGCTCCGTTTTCATAATTAATATGTGGTCAAATTCATACTCTCTCTCTCATATATATATATATATATATATATATATATATATATATATATATATATATATAGGATGCTAGTATTTTTTTTTTTTTTATTGAATGAATAATTTTTGGTTTTAGCTGTCATTTTCAAATCTTTTGTTTGAAGGAAAATTCAATATTATTGACTGATTCCTTCGGTTTTTTTTGTTTTTTGTTTTTTTTAATTATTTCGTGCCGAAAACAAAAATTTAATGAATAATAATTAGTGGCAACTCGTCAGTTTTATAATTTAAACAAAAATTAATTCTTCTCAGCTAAGTTTTTTTATATTTTTTTTTTTTGGGTCTTGCCACGTTTCGGCTGCAAACTTCAGACATTATTAAGCAAATTACATATACATATCTTGTCGGGATAATAAAACTGGTAATATACTCTTGGTTAACAACATTTTTATGACGAAATAAAATCGACGTTATTATGGGTTAAATTACGTTAAGTTAGCTTAGCTTAGCTTAATGTAGATCAAGTTAGTTAGCATAAGTTAGGTTTTTAGTTTTTTAGAATGCCAATGTTATGTGTTGTTGGTCAAATGGATATACTGTAGGCATGTAGGCCTATAGGCCTCATAACAAAAATAGTTATAACTTAGTTTCCTTTGTACTCCCTTAGTTTTCACTTAAATTCAAACATTTTTTTGAGTACCCTCATAAATTTCCATATGAAAATTATACAAATATTCTTTACATAGTGTTTTCAACCATTGACGTTTACAAATATTTTGCATGAATAGCTATTTCAACGAAGACATTAAAACATTCCCTTGCTTTCATGTCCAGTTCTGACTCAGCAATTTCCAGAGTACATCGTCGACAATAAAGGTTTTGCACTCGCTCACTTCTACAATTTTAAATAAAAAAAACTCAGTCCATTAATCAAACTATGTACCTTTATTAGATACTTCAAAGAGTGCGTTTGTCTACTATAACAGACATACATTAGCGTAGGAGTGTCTTCAGAGAAAGTGTTGTGTATAGAAGCTGTATAGATCAAATCACGTCATTTTATTAAACATTTTGGTTGGTGTTTCGCTGTCATTAGCTACAAGAAAAAAGAATTGACGATAGACATCAATAATAATGATTGTAAGGATATTAATAATAATAATAGTAACAATAAAAAGAAAGAAATATAATTTTTTATGTACTCAGCTTTTTATTTTGAGTTTTGCATCAACCCTTTTCTGAAAGTGAGACGAAAATTACACAAAAGCGAGAAGTTCAAAGTTGTATATAGACACACAAAGACATCTCAAAAAAAGAGCGATGGAAGCCGCTGCGATCGAAATGTAAACAAACAAGATGGCGCCCATCAGAACTTTTCACTGTTTGGAAAAGAATAGAAGCAGTCTCTCTCTCTCTCTCTCTCTCTCTCTCTCTCTATAAAGAAGTAAAGAATGAAGGACAAATATGTATTTTATTTCGAGAAAAGGAAGTACAGAAGATAAATTATGGAATTTTATTCACATTTTTCAAATTAGCATAAGACAGTGTATTCATTCTGTCCGAGAACGGCAAATCAAACTTTACACAGTGTGAAAAAACGATATATATATATATACATTTTAACTGCAAACAACACAGTATAATTAATGTAAAGAACGACGCTTATGTAGAAGAGCGTTCCGCACATGAGGAGGGAGAACGAACAAATGAAAAGTGAGGTACCACCCGGGAATCGAACCCGGGATCATCCGTTTGCCGGTCAGATATGCTATCTATCCACTACACCATGGACCTCATCAATCAGAAGTCGTAATTCTCCTACATACGAGCAGAAACCAATGCCCTGAGGGGGCACCTTCGCATGCTGTACATATATACATTTTAACTGCAAACAGCACACATCTGACCGGCAATCGGATGATCCCGGGTTCGATTCCCGGGTGGTACCTCATTTTTCATTTGTTCGTTCTCCCTCCTCATCTTGTGCGGAACGCTCTTCTACTGTACATAAGCGTCGTTCTTTATATATATATATATATATATATATATATATATATATAGGTGTCGCCCAAAAGGTCCCTATTTCTAAATAAGTATTCTAAGCTAAAAGAAAAGAGAGAGTAATCTAAACACAGACAAACGCAATAGGTACATTTTTAAAATCATAATTAAACATGTTTAGTTTAATCACCATTTTCTCTAACACAATATTCAAATCTTACACATATGTCTGATAATTTTCGCAAATAGCTCAGTCGAGATGATGTTGACTCTCTTACCTTCTTTGGTCTTTAGGTCTTCAAGTGTCTTAAGCCTGGTAGAATAGATCCTGTCTTTTATGTAACCACACAAAAAAGTCATGGGGTGTGAGGTCAGGTGAGTATGGGAGCCATTCCACTGGCTTATGAAAGGAGATAAGTCGCCCGGAAAAATGCTTCCTCAAAAAGTTGCGAGTTTTACAAGCAGTATGTGGAGGTGCTCTATCCTGTCAAAACTTAGCTTTCCTTAAATATTATAGCTTAGTAAGGCGTTCTATGACCTTACTAGGTTATAGTCTAATGGTAGCAGTATCGTCTTTTCCTAATTTCCTAGAAATTAGGAAAAGTTATTGCTTTAAGATGAAATGGTGAAAGAACGGTTTTAATGTACTGTACAATATATATGCATAGGTATATACGGAATAAAAACTCCCAGTCTATTGTTATCTTTCTGAAGAAGAAACCCCATAATCCATTGTAAAATAACCGGCAAATAAAACTAGGAACATTTTTGGCGAGGGGGGGGGGGGGACACCATATATTACAGTCAATCTGTGAAACCAGTCATTTCACGTAATACCTAAACATTTCAGGCTTTTCGCGTAATTCGATTAACCCTTAAACATAGGTAATACGTATTACTAACCTAACCATACCAACCTAATCTAACCTAACCTTCACGAAGTCATTAATCGCTTAATCGAATTACGCGAAATGCCTGAAATTTTTAGGCATTACGTGAAATGACTGGTTTCACAAATTGACTGAAACATATATAGAACTCGCGAATCGTCGCACTCCAAATGATCACACATCCGCTTCTTCGCATTAATCCCCTCTATATATACGAGTATAACCTCCGAATCAACTTACATCACCTCCGTCCGCATCATAGCACTCGCCAAACCAAGTTTTACTAAGCTTGCATTACATACACTCGTCCAGAATTATGTACACTTTAATTAATGCCCATGTCAAGTCTTAAGATAAGTACACTGTACAGCATTTTATATTATAATGGACCTCTGCATCATCGCACATTTCGCTTCGTCGTACACCTCGACCACCCATTAGTGTGACGATTTGCGAGCTATATATATATATACTGTATATATATGCGCCTCGGTGGTGTAGTAGTTAGCGTCGCTGACTATGAATCAATTGGTCCCGGGATCGAGACCCGGTGACAGTAGGCGGCGCGCAGCAAAACCCAGCTATTCATTCTTCCACACGCTAAAAAAAAGTTGGTTGGTAGATAAATGGGTACCCTGGGTTGCCTAGTGGTTAAAACGCTGGGCTGCTGGTGGAGGGTGGTTCGGATTCCACGTTAAACTGTAGGTCTAAGGTGGAGTGAAAAGCTTGACCTTCGTCAGAATGAACAATTCGGGCGGAAGCAAACCAAAGGTTACCGAAGGTATACTGTGTGTATATATACACACACTGTATATATAAAACAGTAATTTCAAAAAATTAAAAAGATTACACAATAGCTGTGCGTATATCTCCTTCACATATAATGAAAATAGAGTATAAAACATAGTATATAACTACTACAATATGTACAGGGTGTACCAAAAGTCTCTACGCGATGGTAATTACATTAAAGTACTTTGAACTGAATGGGAAATATTTTGAGCATTTATGATATGGTTCCATAAATGTATTTTCTATCGATGTACGAATTTCAGTATATATAGGGTGGTGCAAAAGTCAGGAGTTAAGAGACCCAGACAGAATGAATCTTTTCCGTTCTATGATCGATACTATTTTTAAATAAAAAATACTTTTTCAGTTAAAAAAATTTACATTTACATTTAAGCATTGAGAGTCGAACCCCTGACTTCAGTGTCTTAAAATAATAAGTGATGAATAGAATTATAAATTCAAAGGTCATAAATACATTCACAAGAACTAAGCCTATACAAATGGGAGAATACTGATCGGGACATAGAAACCTCTAACTGAGAAATATTCAAAAAGAGAAGAGAGGGGAAGCTGTAGATGCAATCAAGGAATACTCCTATACCTTTGTAAAAAGGAAGACAGAAAAAGCAAACGTTGATGGAACCCTTCAGAAAAGAAAATAACGCACTACACTAACCAATGATCTTGGAAAAATATCTGACATATTAAGAGTCAGTATGTATCAGTTTTCAGTGCCCTCCCCCCAAAAAAATGACAAAACAATACGTGATAAAAGTACCTTCTTTGAAGGAGGATTACCGTGAGAGAATATGACGGATTGTGATTTTACATCAGACGATATAGCGCGATGTATTAATGATTGAAATCACAATCATCAGCAGGTCCGAACAAATGGAACACAGATTAAATTCTGTAATTAACAATTAGTTATGCCTCTAATATTGGATATGGAGAATATCTCTGGACACAGGAAAAATACCAGACATCCTGAAGAGAGCTAACATAATTGTTCCTATATATAGAGGAGGAGTTAGATCTCAAGGAAAGAACTACAGTGCCATTGACAGCTTATCGTGCCAAAATATTTGAAAGAATACTTTTGAAAAATCTACGATTTTGGGGCACAGGAAAGATTCAATGAGAACCAACATTGATTCCGATCAGGAAGATCGTACTTATCACAGCTAATAAAACATTATAACAATATCATTGAAGTACTAGAAAACAATGACAGTTATGATGTAATATACACAAACTTACCAAAGCATTCGACGAGTGTGATTATGGAATAATAGCACATAGAATGAAACATATGGGAGAAACGGACAAAGTAGAACGTCAGCAAAATTGTTATAGTCCAAGGAATATGACTATCAGAATCGGAGGTACGTAGTTCAGTACCACAAGGCAAAAATATCCTAGAAACTCGAAAGATGGGGAATCCTTACAAACGGACACAAACAAAATATACAGATGGTGAGAAGACAACACTATGAAGTTTAACACCGAAAATTTTCAACTCTCAAGTCCTAAGATACGCAAAAAAGGAGGAACTAAAATCGACGGACTCGTATACTCCAAATGGACAGGAAATACAGAGAAATTCAAAAGCAAAAGGTTTAAGTTATAATGACCGACAATGAGAAATCTGAGACACAAAACAAGATAGTAATAAACAAAGCAAAAATGAACAACTGGGTACATACTGGGAACCTTTAAAAGAAGGACAATAATTTAATGATTCCCTTGCTGAAAACACTGATCATATACCAAAACTAGAATACTGATCATTTTTAACGTCCCCATATGAAAAAGAAATTAGTCAGTAGTAGTTCAGAGAAATTTCACAGCCAAGTTCATTAGCTGCAAAGAACTAAACCACTGAGAAAGACTGCGTAAATGACATCTATATTCGCTGGAAAGAGAGAGAGAGAGAGAGAGAGAGAGAGAGAGAGAGAGAGAGAGAGAGAGAGAGAGGTAACTTACACTTTAATTTACACATAGAAAATAACTTGGGAAAATAGTTCCTATTCTCTAAACGGAACCTTATGACCACCCAAACAACACTGGAAAATAGGAAAGGAAGAATGTATAGTGTTCCCAAACTAAAGTCTAGCCAAGGAACGTTCTCATTCGTGAAGGAAATAGTTTTGTTATTAAAAAGTCAAGACTATTTAAACAGTCGCCGAAAGAGATTTGGAACATGAATGGTGTCGATGCGATGTGGCTATCTTCAAAAGAAGACTAAACAAATGGCTCGAAGCAATTCCTTATGAAGGAGCCAGGTGTACCTGTCTATGTAAACTGTAGAGCTCCAGTAAACAACGCTCTCTTTCGCCAAGGCCAGTTCTAGAGGTGGGACCACGAGCCTGACATTCGCGCGACGAAAGATAAAAAACAACTGACGGTAATTGCTAAAAAAATTAGGCTACTTTTCATTCATAGAAAAAATTTGCATATGTATTGCATAATCTTTCGTAAATTCAAACCCTAGAATGAGGGATCAAATAATACGCTTCATTTCGGTAAATTATAGATACGGTAGAATATGCTAATAACGCGGTTTGATAATGCGGTAAGCTAATAACACGGCAAGAATATCGAAAAAAAAATTATTACGCGGACCAAGACGCGAATGACGCGGTAATTTTAAAGCTAAACCAACCAGGCACCCAGCAAACCGCAAGCAGACTCGAGACGAGAGCTCGAGACCGTGACATTTATTAAAACGTGTTTCTAAGACACCCAGCCAGCCAGACTAAAGTCACGGACTTTTACGCAGTGAGCAGTAGTCAGCATTTAACAGCTAACACGGCGTGAATGTTATATTTTATTATTTTATTAGCATTTACGTGTCTATTACGGGTTTAATTATTGTTACATCTTATTAATAGACCAATATACAATACTACTGTACAATATTACTAAACTATTTTAGCTAAAAGTCGTACATTTTGGGGGTCTTTGGAACCTAACGTATCCCCGCGTTATTAGCGCATTCTGCTGTAGAATACAAATAAATAAATAAATATCGACAAATTTAGAGAAAATCAAATCAAATTATAAAGTCGAAACACTCACTCTCTCTCTCTCATTTGTGCGAGAGAGAGAGAATCTTATATACCGGGAGTCCCAAAAAAATGTATACACACTTTAACAGCTGATAGCTCAATTGATGTTTCTTTCTTTCCAAGTTAAACCCATTAGAATTAATAATGGCAGTCAGACTAAGCTTTGAACAAAGGAAATTCATTCTAAAATGCTACTGGAAGTGTGAAAACGCAGTTGAAGTGCAAAGACAGTTTAGGAGGGAGTTTCAAACAGATCCACCAACGCGACTTACCATCACTCGAATTAGAGATAAGTTTGAAGCCGATGGAACTGTTCAGAATGTCCACAAGAAGCGTTCCGGAAGACCACGGACATCGACAAGCCCCACAAAGCAAGAAAGAGTACTGGAAACGTATCACCAAAGTCCAAGAAAATCTGTGCGGCAAGCGAGTCGTGAGGTAGGAATTTCAGAATCGTCTGTCCAACGCATTTTGAAGCGCTGTCAATGGAAAAGTTACATTCCAAGATTAGTCCATGCTATTAATGAAGATGATGATGATCCGGACCGAAGAGTGGAGTATTGCGAGTGGTACTTGGCACGATGTGGATGTGGATTGGACGAAGGGGTTTCGTAGAATACCCTCCGCGTTCACCAGACCTCACACCACTAGACTTTTTTTATGGGGATACTTAAAAGACAAAGTCTACGCTATAAAACCTGCAACAGTCGCTGATTTGAGAGCAGCCATTGAACGAGAATGCACACAAATACCAAACGAAATGTTTCGTGATGTTTGCGATTCCATTGCTTCGCGTTATCAGCAGTGCCTGGACCAGAACGGACGTCAGTTTGAAAACAGGCGTTGACAAAACAATTAAATAATGTCTGTAGATTCTATTACATTTTGAAAATGAAATGTATTTTAATAAACACTGCCTTTATAATTATTTAAAGTGTG
Organism: Bathynomus jamesi; assembly: GCA_023014485.1. NCBI lineage: Eukaryota > Metazoa > Arthropoda > Malacostraca > Isopoda > Cirolanidae > Bathynomus > Bathynomus jamesi. The sequence goes on along the minus strand of JAJOZX010001674.1, from coordinate 17,710 downwards.
TATACATTTTTTGGGGACGCCCTGTATATAAACTTTTTGCATTAGATAAGAAATTTGGTCTCATTGTTCCTGAATTTCCTTTTGAGAAGTTTATATATGTGACGCGTGAAGTTTGTTTTAGTTTGGATTAGTTTCTGTACCTCTGTATGTTTCACTGCGCACTCTCTCTCTCTAAGATGAAAGAGAGAGAGAGAGAGAGAGAGAGAGAGAGAGAGAGAGAGAGAGAGAGAGAGAGTTAAAATTTAATTTCATTCACTCGCAATTTCGGAAGCTTTATACATGCACTGTTGAACGCGACCTACAGTTAATGATAGCACAGAATATAATATTATATATTATATATATATATATATATATATATCCCAAAGTAGCCCCGATGTGAAACCACTTTTTTACCCATTAACTCCTATCTTGAAAATCGCTTCTACTTTCTTGTAGGAGATACTTTTTGAGGTTAGATTAGGCTAACCTCGCTTAACCTAATCTAAAACAAATAACTGGAGGTGTAAAAACGTCAGGTAGTATAAAGTAGGAATAATCTCATCTTAGAGTTTTTTAATTCAAATCCAAATGCAGGTGAAATTCGAAAAATATAGTCGTTGTGTGTGTGTGTGTGTGTGTGTGGTGTATAAATTATTTCACGAAAGTAACACGTGAAAAATATTTATGATGAATAAAACCACGAAGGAAAGGAAACACAGAGTGGTGCTCAAGCGCTTTCGTCTAATGACATCCTCAGGAACACTGAAGTAAATAAAGAGTTCAAGACTATATATAGGCTACAAAAAAAAAAATATATATAATAAATATAGAAATAAAAATTGTGGGAGGAGCATACAAATTTGTAAGGAAAACTACCAATTTTAGCACTTTGCCCGAATTCAACACAAGATCAAATGGATTGTTTACAACCAATTTTATAGATAATGCCTGAATGATATGTAGGTCACAAAGAAAAAATAAATAATAAATAAAAATAAATTGAAAACTAAAAATTGTAAGAGGAGCATACAAATTTATAAGGGAAAATTACCAAAGTTTTAGCACTGCCCTTCTTGTCTAAATCAGTTCTGAACGAATTCAAAACAACGGGATCGAGTTGAAAAAGACCTTTGCTCATGTTAAAGTTATTTGTAATTTGGATAATAGCAGACTCAAGAATATTTCTATTAACAATGTTGCTAGAGTGAAACAACTGAAGCATTATTCCAATCAATACAATGGGATAACTCTGACAAATGGACAAAAAGGGCACTGGACGACTGTCCCGTTCTAACGGAATATTGATGCTGTTTTACACGCGTGTGCAAATCCTTTCCCGTCTGACCAATGTAAACGGAATCACATTGTTTACAACCAATTTTATAGATAATGCCTGAATTATTGGTAAGGCTATTTTTCACTATGATATTTTTCACAATATTGTTATATGAAAATACTACATTAATATCCAAAAGTTTAAGTACATTAGCAATGCCTAAAAAGCCTGGGAAAAATGGAAGTACTAAAATATTCCCTGACAAAGTGCGAGTGTTGTTATTCACACGATAGAAGGTTTGTTTTGCCTTGTTAAGACAAGATTCCATGAACGCAGGTGGGTAGCACAGATTACTTCCAATACCGTTGATTTTTTCTAATTCGGCATCGATGCATTCCGGACTGGCGATCCTAAGGGCGCGGAGAAACATTGAAGAAAATATGTCCTTCTTAATGGGGGGTGTCATGTCCAGAGTAAAAGTGTACGTAGGACAAATTGCTTGTTTTTTCTGATAGATACTAAACTTAAAAACTGGGCTTTCCCTATGTACACGCACATCCAATAACGGGATTGAGTTGTCTTGTTCCACTTCTAGAGTAAACTTAATGGAGGGGTCTTGTTCATTTAACTGAAGGAGGAAGTCATCCAGGTCACGATTCACGGGCCAGATACATAAAATATCGTCGACGTACCGCATCCATGGGATGCCAACCCCCAGGATTCTCGGATGTAAGTAATTTCGAAAAACTCCATATAATATTGGAGAGGAGGGGCGATAAGGGGTTGCCCATGGCCATCCCAAAAACTTGTTGATAATACTCGTTATTGAAAGTGAATTTACAGTCTTTGATGCAAAGCTTAATAAGATCCAAAACAATGTGTGAAGGTAGTGGCAGGTCATACTTATGTAATTCTCTCCAATATTTATATGGAGTTTTTCGAAATTACTTACATTCCGAGAATAGAATCCTGGGGGTTGGCATCCCTTGGTTGCGGTACGTCGACGATATTGTGTGTATCTGGCCCATGAATCGTGACCTGGATAACTTCCTCCTTCAGTTAAATGATCAAGTCCCCTCCATTAAGTTTACTTTAGAAGTGGAACAAGACAATTCAATCCCATTTTTGGGTGTGCGTGTACATAGGGAAAGCCCAGGTTTTAAGTTTAGTATCTATCGGAAAACAACAAACAATTTGTCCTACGTACACTTTTACTCGGGACATGACACCCCCACTAAGAAGGCCATTTTTTCATCAATGTTTCTCCGCGCCCTTAGGATCGCCAGTCCGGAATACATCGATGCCGAATTGGAAAAATCAACGGTATTGGAAGTGATCTGTGTTATCCATCTGCGTTTATGGAATCTTGTCTCAACAAGGCAAAACGAACTTTCTATCGTGTCAAATAATACACTCGTACTTTGTCAAAAATATTTTAGTACTTCCATTTTTCCCGGGCTTTTTAGGCATTGCTAATGTTCTTAAACTTTTGGATATTAATGTAGTATTTTCATATAACAATATTGTGAAAATATCAGAGTAAAAAATAGCCCTACCAATAATTCAGGCATTATCTATAAAATTGGGTGTAAACAATGTGATTCCTTTTACATAGGTTAGACAGGAAAGGATTTGCACACACGTATAAAACAGCATCAATATTCCGTTAGAACAGGACAGTGTCCAGTGCCCTTTTTGTCCATTTGTAGAGTTATCCCACTGTATTGATTGGAATAATGCTTCAGTTTTGTTCCACTCTAGCAACATTGTTAATAGAAATATTCTTGAGTCCTGCCATTATCCAACTTTCAAATAACTTCAACATAAGCAAAGGTCTTTTTCAACTCGATCCTGTTGTTTTGAATTCCTTCAAGGCAGATTTAGATAAGAAGGGTAGGACGCTAAATCTTTGGTAACTTGTATGCTACTTTATTAACTTTTAATTTTCATTTTATTTTATATACATCGAACTTAACCAAAAAAGGCAGTGTGTTAAAACCCGGGCAGATTTCCAGTATAAATTTGTATTTTAGAATTCATTTGATCTTGTGCTAAAAATCGATATTTTTCTTACAAATCTGTATGCCTCTCTGTCAGTGGGACTGGCGTATAGGAGCGATGGAGCGGTCGCTCCCCCTTGCTTGAAACGATAAATATTAATTTAACAGATAAAAAATATATTAATTTTAAGAGATTAACAAAATATTCTTGAATATATTTTAAAATCATGTGGCATATCATGATTCATGAGGCATTTTGAGTAAGCCTTCATACAGTACATAATATTCTAACTTATAGCACATCTTCAACCAGCGTACTGCTGTTTGAATACAAAATAATATTGCAGCCGAATGTAGCGATAGATTTTTCGCTCAAGTAAATATAATTATATTTTACTGTTGTAATGAAAATATAAGTACAATCGCGAATTTTTTTATAATAACAACTTTATTTTTACTAATAGTTACTTCAGTAATAATGATATAAGCCATTTATATGTATTTTATTGAAATTATTACTTATTTGTAATTAACTAGAATTGTACGTCTGGCATAGCCGCATATGTTAATACAAGTACTCTTGTGAGCGACAGTTGGATTCGCGCTAGCCTATTGTGAGTCCGTGTTGTCGTACAATTTTATGAAATCGCACCCCATACATTTATACCACGAGTCGCCACTGCTCTCTGTTAATCTTTAATTTTTATTTTTATTTTTACTTCTCCGTTTATTGCATATATATATAATTTATATATATATATATATATATATATATATATTATTTATTTTCTTTATTTTTTTTTCTTTCTGTAACCTATATATAGGTTATCACCCTTTATGTACTTCAGTGTTCCTGAGGATGTCATTAGACGAAAGCGCTTGAGCACCGTTTTGTGTTTCCTTTCCTTCGTGGTTTTATTCATCATAAATATTTTTCACGTGTTACTTTCGTGAAATAATTTTCATTATATATATATGAGGTCCGTGGGATATACAGTATATATATATATTATGCAGGAAGGAGGAATTAAGGGCAAACGCCTGAAAAACCCCCACCCCTACCCCGATAAAGGAAGAAGCGAGCCAAAATCAAGGTCCAAGGTTTTCGAGATGCCTGGACACTGCGTTTGAAAGATTGAAGGTCAGAGACAGGGGGAAAGATGAATTGACGAAGCTTGTTCCAAAGTTCACTGGCTGAGTAGATGAAAGATTGAAAATACCGAATTAGAGAGTTGGACGGGAAAGGAATGAGAATTTGTCGAAAGTCTGGTAGTGTGTGCTCTCCTCAAAGGAGGAGGCATATAATTAGAGAGTTCAGAAGAGCAGTGTCCGTTATATAATAGCGATAGTGAAGAGAGAATGAGGCAATATTGGGGCGAAGAGAGAGGAATTGAAGACAGTTCGTGAGAGGTGGGGAAGTGCTGAGACGAAAAGCCTTTTATTCCATCCGGTCAAGTACAGCTGTGTGGGTTGAGCCACCTTACAGGCGAGAAGCGTACTCCATACAGTGCAACAAGACCTCTGTACAGAGACAATAACTGAGTGGGTGAAAAAACTGGGGAGCCGGAACAGCGCGCACAACCTCTTAGAAGCTGTTCTAGAAAGAGAGTATATGTGATTTTTCCAGGAACACCAAGAATGTTAAAAGAAGAAGGATTGTGTTGTGTATTGTTGAGGATAAGGGGATAGTCGTGTGGAAGATTGTGACGAGTAGACAGAGGAATGTACCGAGTTTTTGAGGCATGAAAGCAACAAGTTTTCTGTCCCAATCAGAGACAGTAGAAAGATCGGAGGTCAGGTGCACCACAGCCGTCCTACGCGAATCATGGAGTGACTGTTGAGAGGGACGCTTTGAGGAGCGGGTGGAGAAGTGAAGAGTGGAATCATCGGCATAGGAATGGATAGGACAGGAAGTGCGACTTAAAAGATCATTGATAAATAAAAGGAAAATAGTGGGTGACAGGACAGAGCCCTGAGGAACACCACTATTAAGAGCTTTAGCTTTAGGAGAACAGTGGCCATCTTCAACCGCAGCTATAGATCGGCCAGAAAGGAAATCAGAGATGAAGGCACAGATAAAAGGATAGAAACCGAAGGAGGGCAGTTTGGAAATTAAGGATTTGTGCCAGACTCTTTCAAAAGCCTTATGGCTAGCGCAATAGCAGAGATTTCACCGAAATCCCGAAAGGAAGATGATCAAGAGTCAGAGATATGAAAGATCACCACCAGTGGAATATTCATTGTGGAACTTTGAATTTGTGATAAGGTTAATCGCGAAAATGACACTTAGAAACAAGATAATCAACGGAGACAGTAATTTTTATTTATTTAAATGGATTAGAGATTTATTATTTCTCGATTTGTATATGTTAATTACTAACTTTCGTTATTATTTTGCATTTACTTTCATCCAGCTGCCATTGTACAGACTTTATTACAATATATATAACCTTGGTTAAACTTGGTTAAATGTATCGATTCCACGAAGAACTGCCGATACCGATGCAGATTCTTCGCCTATATTTTAAAAAAATCAATTCCCTTCATAAGCTTACCTAATCTAATGTGAAAACTCTTAATTTTCATATTTTTTACATTTCAAATTTGTTTAAATGCTTTTGCTTAGTTCACTCCACAATATAGAGTACCAGAATTTGTTACTCATATACCGAAAGCTAAAATGACGTTAAAAAGTTTTATTACTCAGTAAAATGATAAAATAATTTTATTTTATTTTATTTTTCCTTATGTTGAAGGTATTTTCTTTCTTCAACAATGTCAACAAGAACAAAATTTTTCATTAAAATTTCGAGTCCCTGGTGCCCAATTTGAATAAAAAAAATGTGGGTGCTACTGTAGTATGTGGTCTACCTACGATTCGGCGGTCTACCTTTTAATTATAGCTTCTTATCTTGTTTACTAATTGTTTGTTTACATCCCATTGTCAATCGCCCTTGACGATTGGTTAGGTTTAGTCATGATATTTTCGTTAGTTTTAACGAAAATATCATGATTAAACCTAACCAATCGTCGGTAGACCGCATACTACAGTAGCACCAAAATGTGTATATATAATTTGGGTTTATAAAATTGTTAAAATGCTTAAAATAAAGTCAATATAATAAGATGGTTTAATATATAAATTATAAAGTACAACTTAATATAGAATTATTATTAATATAGAGTAGATTACATAGTTTATAATATTTAGAGATTAGCTAGTTAGAGAAAATGTAAATTTCTGGACAACTTAACATATTAAGCTTTCCCTTTTTCATGAATGTAAAATATTTTTATATAATTACACTTTGAAATGAGTATAAATTATCATAAATAGTGTTTTTTGTCTGTTCAATTTTCCATAAATGAACCTTTCAAATGTTCCGTGCGATGATTCCTCATTTCACAAAGGTCAAGATTTTGTTTTTTAATAAATTTTAAAATTTAAAAAAATCGGTGAGCTAATCGGTTAAATTTGCCGATGCCCAAACAATGGCCGATTCTGCCAGTGTCGATGCTGATTAATTGGTGCACCACTAATATTGACCAGTCATTATCCGTATTGACTGATTTCGGCTTTTGACAGTTAGGTTAGGTCATTATTGTTACAGTCAAAAACCGAAATCAGTCATTACACATATTGACTGAGTTTGGCTTTTAATATGCAGTGTGTGTATGTGTATATATATATATATATATATATATGCAGGGTGGGAGAAAAGTCTTTAAGGATTTTATACATACAAATAATTTGTTAATAAATGCCAATGATGTCACTGCAGTGTATGCGATACTTTTCAAAGCAACTAATACAAGGCCAGGAATGATACTAGACTAGAACAGGAAGGCCCAGTCAGCGCCATGTTAGTAATGATGGAATACAGCTATTTCTTATAACAACTGTGAAGAAAGTTTACATTTATTTCAAGAAAAAATAATAAACCACCACCAAATGCAACCACTCTTCAATACTGGAAGCTTAAACTTTTGGAAACAGACCCCCTCGTAAACAATCGTTCAAGAAGCGGAAGGCCAGTAACGGCGACAGGACAACAAAGAAAATGTCCTCGCCACTTTTCAAGTTGATCCAACAACTTCAACGAGAAATGTCGCAGAGGAATTGGGTATTTCCAAATTTTCAGTAGCAAATATATTGAAATTACAAGGGTACCACGATTACAAACCCATTTACTCTCAGTCTCAGTTCATATACGATGATGATTCTGATAGACGGCTGCAGTTTGCTGAAACAACGAGACAAAAATTCAACACTGATCCAGATTTCATTCGAAAGATTAAATTTTCAGTTGAATATTTCTTCGGTTTAACGAGTAAAGGAAACAAACACAACATTCACTACTGGGCGAAAGAGGTTTAGGTGTGCACTGGTTATTCAGGACTCGTTTCCTTTGACATATCGAGAGATACGATGGATGGAAAACGCTATTGAGAAACAAAGTTTTGCCACAATTTACCAATGGCGTTGGCAGGAATTGGCTTTATCAACATGAGCAAAATTTGTTATACACTCTCCTTATAATTTCTCTTCAAAGAATGCATCTGTCATGTACCACTGTCACTTTTTGGGGTACTGAAAACCGATTGGTACTGGGCTCTCAAAGTTTCAGATATGTCTTTTAAATCATCGGTTAGTTCATTATTTCCTTTCCTTAAGGGCCCAATAGTGGCGCGCGTTCTTGTTTTCCTTTTCGCATAACTACAGAAGTATTTTGGGTTTTCCTTTATTACTTCTACTGCATTTTTCTCTTTCCTCTCAGTAGGGCCCTTAATCAGGGCTTGTATTTCCCTAACAATAATCTAGTGTTTTTTTGTATTACTTTCCTGATATTGTCTGCGTAATTAATTAACTTCGCAGCTACTCTCTTTTGTGGAATATTGTTCGTTTTTGGCTCTCGAAAAAAAATCCTTTCCTTTCGGCTGTGTTTTCGGGACATATTTTTCTAAAATTTTCAGCGTCCTTCCTTCCAAGATTGTTAGCATTTCTTCGGCTGATTTATCCTCTAAAACTGTTTTGATTTTTTCTTCTTCAGTGTGAGTATTTTCTTTTAAGGCTGTCACTATATTAGTTGATATCTCAATTATGCTGTGGTCTGAGATAATAGTTGGGGTTATTTTTATATCATCAATCAAATATATGTTATCCATGAATACCAAATCCAGGTAGTTATTTTTTTTCTTGGTATATCTGTTATCTCTTGTGTTAACAAATTCATTTGTTGAAGCCATCAACATTTTTGTTTGTTCCTGGTCTTCTCTTGTAACCCCTTCTCCTCGTATATATACCGGGTGCTTACAAATGATCTTCCCGATTTTAAACATTTATTATGAAAAAACTAACGAAGCTTCAGCGAAAACCAAGATATACAAATAAAGAAGAACTCAAAAAGTTTTATTTACAAGCTATTGAAGTTCAATATGAGCTCCATTTGTGGCTCTGCAGACATCAAAGCGGTATTCTGTTTCCCTTCATACAGTTTGCAGCATATTATACTGAACTTTTCTAACAGCCTCACGTATCCTTCATATGTTTTCAAAGTTGTTGCTATTGGTGCAACAAAAACTTAATTTTTGACATAGCCCCAGAGGAAGAAGTCAAAGGGGAGGGGATTACATCGGGCGGAAGCAGGCCAAGGAATGGGCCCCCTACGCCCGATCCAACGATCAGGCAATTGCTCATTCAGGAATGTTGTAACCTCATTGTGGAAATGGTATGGTGCACCATCCTGCTGAAACTACACATCAGCTTTGTCCTCTAGCAGCTGGGGCATCAGTCACAGCTGTAGCATATCGCGGTAAATAATATCGTTAATTAATTATTTGTTCAGCAAAGAAGAACGGACCCGTACACTTTTTCAGCGGTAAGAGCACAAAACACGTTAACTTCAGGGCTATGTCTGACGTGTTCAATATTACAAATAAAAATTCACTGAAATATTCTTTATTTGTATATCTTGCTTTTCGCTGTAGCTTTGTTAGTTTTTTCATAATAAATATTTAAAATCGGGAAGCTCGTTTGTAATCACTAGGTATATTATATCTTCCCACCTTTTTGTATCTTATAAATGGGAAATTAAAATCTCTGCAGAGTATTATATTGGGGGATGGGGAATTTAAGGACTTTATTAGGTTTCTGATATCAGCAATGGCATCCGAGAATTTTGCAGTTGGAGTGTTCGAAGGTCTGTAGATGACTACAAGTACCACATTTAGTTTTTTTATTTTAACTGCTAAAAGTTCCACTAAGTTATTTGGATTTACTTACTATCGTCTCTGCCATATGACTCTCACGTACGTATATAGCACAACCACCTTTACGTCTTGCTGTTCTATCAGCTCGTAGTAAGTTGTAATCATCGATATGTATTTCTTTCTTATCTATGTAATATTCGCAGTTTTCAGTCTCCTTGACAATCTGTAAGACGTGTTTCTGTAAGACATGCGATGTCAGTCCTTGTTTTATCCATAAATCCTTTCGGGTATGAAACTCTTTAGCGAATGGTTCGGTTTTAGCCCTTGAATATTATCCACGACAATATTTATGTTCTTAGTTTTGCGTTGCCCCTTGCGCATTCCAAATTCATTAGCCTTCAGTGTCGTGTGTTTTGTAGCAAGATGGTCCTCCTAGAAAGATCCGTTTCCATTCATCTATTCTGATAGCTTCTTGCCAGGAAACGGTTCGGTTCGGGGATTCTTAACTGTGTCGACTGCATTTGCTGTATGTGGGTTAGCAGCCGTATTGTATCTGCGATGTTCAAAAAATTTGGTTCGCGATTTGTATATATAGGTTTCTTTTCGGTTTTCCTATTGTACTCTGAGTTCATTGGAAGGTGATGGTAGTGGCATCTTTTTCCGTATTTGCAGGTCCATTGTCTTGGGTAATTCTTGCAAATGGCTAGGTGGTAGAATTTGCAGCTGTCATCGAATTTACAGTGACCATTATTATAGTAGAATTCGCACATAGTTGGGTACTCATATATACAATATCCTCGCTTATATCTGCAATTGCTTCGTACATATTATATGCTCTCCTTCCCCATTTTTACTAGAGTTCCTTATTTGGAGATAATTTCAGTCTATTTTTGTTTTGTTTTTGTACTAGTGTCCTTTGTTTGAACTTTTGTCTTAGTTTTTGTGCCTTTGTTACATTCATATTCTGGACCTCTTTGTGTGTCTGTATTCTTTTTACTTCTGCTTTACTTTTCTTCGTTTTCTCTCGTTTTCCTGCGTTCGTCATTCACCGTTTCCTCTTTGGCTTTTTCTTCAGAGTTTCTTTCTGTTTTATAAACCGTAAACGAGTTTATTTCAGTCTGACATCTTTCTCAAAAGTATTTCACTCCATTCAGTTGTTTGGCACTTAGTATATGAGAGAGATTTTCTTTCTTTCTTTCCATTTCAGGCAGTTGAATTCGAAAAGGAATTGGCAGAAATCACGACTAATTGCCTTAGAATCATCTGTTTCATTGTTGCAGAAACTGCAGCGCTGTAGAAATTTATTAGCCACTTCCGTGTTACTGTGCTTAGAGAAAGTAAAAATTGGTGAGCGAAATCTGACTCGAAAGGAGAGCGTGAAAGGTGGGAAGGGATTTTGAATCAAACTGAGTGAAGAAAAGTTTTCTCCGTTACTCCGGGGGGATAGGGGATGTGGCGCGTTGTATATTCTCATTGGTGCCCGGGAGTGGAATTGTTTCAACCTACGAGTGGGTAGCTAATTTCCTTCAAATGAAACACTCGAAAAACGCTTTATAGATTAATTCGCTTGGTTTTATTTTTTGGGGACATACTCCGTAATTTCACCACTTGAAGAGAAATATCACTGTGTGCACTCAGACTCGGATATTGCCACTACTTAAAGTTTATTAAATGCGAGATTTTCACTATAATACCATTTTTATTCGGACTTCGATCGAAACACGTGTTACCGTGATATATATATATATATATGTGTGTGTGTGTGTGTGTGTGTGTGTACATATATACACCTTTGGTTAGCTTCCGCCCGAATTGTTCATTCTGCCGAAAGTCAAGCTTTTCAATCCACCTTAGACCTACAGTTTAACGTAGAATCCGAATCACGCCCCACCAGCAGCCCAACGTCTTAACCTCTAGGCCACCCAGGGTACCCAGTTATCTACCAACCACTGTTTTTTTATTGTGTGGAAGGATGAGTAGCTGGGTTTTGCTGCGCGCCGGCTGCCGTCACCGGGTCTCGAACCTGGGGCCGATGGATTCGTAGTCAGCGACGCTAACCACTACACCACCGAGGAGCATATATATATATATATATATATATATATATATATATACAGGGTGTCCCAAAAAAAACTATATACTCTTTATAGCATCATATATTTTATAATTTAAAAAAATCCCAAACAATATATTGTTATAGCAATTGCCAATGAAAGGTAAATTAGTAATCTAAGTGATCAAAATGTTATAGTGAGTTGTTTGCATAAAATTTAATTAACTACGCCAAGTGCTCAAAATGTTCTCCGGCGGCATGAATGCACTTTCAATACAACAAAATCGTGTGGTCTGATGAAGCTACCTTCAAGCTGAATGGCACAGTAAATCGACACAACTGCAGGTACTGGTCACTTGATAATCCACACGTTTATGCGGATAAACATGTTAATTTACCAGGATTAACAGCATGGTGTGGTTTATCATCCAGGGGTTTGGTTGGACCATTTTTCTTTAATGGGACAGTTACCGGTGCCGCATATCTCGACATGCTGCGGACAGAAATTATACCTGCAGTTCGGAAGTTGTTTGGAAACGACGACTTTTACTTTCAACAAGATGGAGCCCCCCTCATTATCATTGTGATGTCAGAAGGTACCTCGATGAAACGTTGCCTAACCGTTGGATAGGACGAAGAGGAAGCGTTGAGTATCCTCCACGTTCACCGGACTTGACTCCACTTGATTTTTACTTGTGGGGCTACCTGAAGGATGCAGTTTATGGTACAAGACCCGCAACACTCGAACACCTTAAGGATGCAATTAGGGAAAAGTGCGGGACCATCACAGCATCCACATTAGTCCATGTCTGCGAATCAGTTAGTCGACGCATTCAAAAGTGCATTCATGCCGCCGGAGAACATTTTGAGCACTTGGCGTAGTTAATTAAATTTTATATGCAAACTACTCGCTATAACATTTTGATCACTTAGATTACTAATTTACCTTTCATTGGCAATTGCTATAACAATATATTGTTTGGTTTTTTTTTTAATTATAAAATATATGATGTATAAAGAGTATATAGTTTTTTTGGGACACCACCCTGTATATATATATATATATATATATATATATATATATATATAGATACATATATATATACATATACATATACATATACACAAGAAATTGAAAAATAAAATTATTCCGCGTTTATTTTTGGTTAACTTTTGTTATGCCTATCAAAGAAACCTTAAAAGCATGTCATTATCGTGTGTGTATGTATGTATATATATATATATATATATATATATATATATATATATATATATATATATATAAAATAAAATTATCTATCTATCTATGCTTCATAGACAATATGTTAATTCATATACTACGATGTCCCTAATCTATTTACGACTCAAGCTAAATGAGTACAAAGAGAATTGAAACAAATATATCATTAATAATAAAAAACCTTCAATAATGATTTTTATTGTTTTTCAATCTTTATTTATGGCGACTGAATCACCGTTCTTCTTTTGCCTCCTTCAGTATTGAGACGCCCTTTGTTCGCTAGAGCTTTTGACCCTTCAGGAGCCTTGATGGATCATGACAGAGGCTTCGCAGACTTCGAAAAGTGGCTTTTGTTATCCGGACACCGATGCACCACGAATGGATACGGCGCCTTCTATGGGAAGGTTTTCGAGGCAGACAGAGGCCTGTACGGTGTATATATATATATATATATATATATATATATATATATATATATATATATATATATACACGTGTGTATGTGTGAAGACGGTGCAAAGATACGAGCTAAATTAGGGCACTCGAATCTGTATGCCGTAGTCACTTGCCGCACGTTCATATAAAGTAAGTTGTACGTTCTTTAGTTTCTGCTTTATTTCGTAAAATAGACAGCGTCCGTAGCTGAGTGGGTAACATTGAAGATACTAAGGTCGGAGGTTCGAGTCCCGATAATGCTGATTATAATGATATAGGAGTTAGCGTAATGGGCCGCATTACTTGACCTGAGCGTGGTGCCAGTCTTCGGTCTTCCTGAATGGGTGAACATTTTTATTTCATAAAATAATTAAATTTTACATGGTATATACACAACGATATCGATTTCAGGCGAGTTCGAACGACGGTTCAGGATCGACCTACGGTCGATATATTGATACAAATCCGCTCATTTACATTTGAAAATCATGAAATTATATACAAACATGAAAATTAATCAAGAAATTTAAATGACAGACAGACAGACAGACAGACAGACAGACAGACAGACAGACATATTTCTAAATTTGGTCCTTTAGGATTAGGTTAATTATTATCTAAATTTTGCTAAATTTGACCAATTTAATTATTATCTGGTACAATTTTTTTTGTCTAATTATAGGCTTACTCTTGGTATCTAGAGTACGGTAATTCGACTGAATTTTAATTATTCTATGTATATTGTATATGCATAATGCATATGCACAATGCATATATAGATATAGAATTTTGTTTATATACTATATAGCTATATACTCCTATACATATAATAAAGAATATATTTTAAAGTAAAATTAAGCAAAAATAATACACGTATATTATACTTGAAGTAGTGTTTAAAAATGTAAATACAAACATAGATGGTTTTAATAGCTGCAATTTGGTTATATTGCCCTTTTCTTGAATGAAAATAATCAGTCAGAAGGGACAGAAACTGGTACAGCGGTCAGACCAACTATTGCGGACCATTGCTCTAATTCCTGTATTATAATTACTCCCATCATCATACGAACCCCCAACCTCAGTGTTCTCGCTCCGCTTATAGGGACCCGGTGTTATCCTCTGAGTTACGAACGCTGGCCTTTTTCACGAGTTAATTTTTAGTACTTATAATGGACGAGACACTTTATGCGATAATGTGCGACAATCAATAAACATTTTTAACCAATCAGACCTTCGTGGTGGTTCCTCTTTCAATAACGTTCATTATATGCTTAGTACGTTTTAAAAAATCACTTCAGGAATCCTTATAACGAAGACACTTAAGATAATCTCTCTCTCTCTCTCTCTCAAGTCGGACTACTCGATGTTGGGTAGTAATATCGAGGTGACTGATTTAGAAAAGGACTTGGGTGTGCTAATTAGCAGCGACCTTAAGTTTACGAAACAGTGCGTAGAGGTGAAAAAGAAAGGCCAGAAACTATTGGGTTATATCAGGAGGCAATTTCAGTTTCGGAACAAGGAGATTGTGCTCTCACTGTACAATTCCCTTGTTCGGCCGCACCTGGAGTATGCTGTGCAGTTCTGGTCGCCCACCCTCAGGAAAGATATTGAGAGGCTGGAGCGAGTGCAGGCGAGGGCCACAAAGTTAATCCCTTCCGTTAGGCATATGGGCTACAATCGACGGTTACGCGCCCTGAACTTGTTTTCGCTTGAAACTCGGAGGCTGCGCGGTCAACTGATCGAAGTTTTCAAGCTCTTACGCGGGTTCAACGATGTCGATTTTACAAGTATGTTTAGTTTAAATGATAACCCAACTCGCAACAATGGTTGGAAGTTGGATTTGAAACGGTTTAGGACTAGTGTGTGTGGGAATTACTTTACGTATAAGATCTGTGACACATGGAACAGGTTACCTTCGAAGTTGTGAACAGTTCCTCTGTGGATCAGTTCAAGAAAAGGGTAGACGAAATCTTGCACACTATTTGAGTGTGTAAAGACATTTAGGACCTCAGTCTGCGGAAATTTCTTTTCCTATAAAATAGTTAATATCTGGAACCAACTTCCCTCAGAGGTTGTTTCCAGTCAAAGTGTAAATCTGTTTAAAAATAGCTAGACAAGTACTGAACACACTCATAGTTTAAGATTAAAACCTCAGAAAACTCTGCAGGAGTTCGCTTGCTCGGTGTCTCTGTGAGCAAGCTAAATATAGAGCTATTTATATATTCTCCACTTTCCTGTAAAATTTCCTTGGCTACTTTTCAGGGTCAAGGTATTTTCTTCAACCTTTTTCCGTACCTGCCTCTGGCAGGGAGGGAGCGGAGGGTGGGGAGAGAGCCTTCTACTTTTCTATCCAGTTTTCTACTACTGCTAGGATAGTTGAAAAAAAATAAACTTTTACAAAATTTTCCCTGGCACCCTTTGCCATTGGTACCTCCTCGGTATGGGCCGCAAGGCCTTTTGAGGTACTTTTTTTCCTTGTAACTCCTTGTAACTCTCTCTCTCTCTCTCTCTCTCTCCTCTTGTCCTTCTCATAAACATTCCGAATGCTAATGGGTCTCCAATACCATTCCGAAATAAGGATCCATGCCTCCGTATCCTTTTGTCATAGGAATTCCGATCTTGTCCTTTGAAGACGCGATTTTAGGGACCACCCCGTGTCCTATCGCCTGTCACATCAATCGGAGACGGAGCGGAAATCTGCGCACTATGAATTGATTTAAGTTCTATCTGATTTTATACTAAAAATATCATCCATTTAACCTTTAAATGGATCATATATATATATATATATATATATATATATATATATACACGTGAACTTTATAAATGCGATAGAGCCGACAAAGAAAATGAAAAACTATTCCGAGCGCTTTCGTCTCATAGAAGATTGTCTCAAGGAAGATTTTGCACGAGATGAAAGCGCTCGTTTTCCATTTTCCTTGTAGCTTGTATTATTATATATACTAGTACAGTTCCCGTCACTTCGCTGACGGTTAGACAGGCTAAACTACAAAAAAAGAACACAGCCGTGAAAATTTTGAGCTTCACATTGTGTCAACATTTCTGAATCTGGTATCTCCCAAAAACCTCCTCACCCCCATTCATACAACTTGGGGGCTAACCCCCTCCCCCATTACCCCCACCCCTCCCCATTACCACGCCCATCCCCCATTACCCCCACCCCCACCCTTCCGCCCACCCAACCCTTCCCCCCATCCCACCCTTCCCCCCACCCTCACCCTTCCCCCATTGCTAAACTACAGAAAAGAACACAGTCATGAAAATCTTGAGCTTCACATTGCCGCCCGTAATACAATTTCTGAATTTTTTTTACAATTTCCGAAATTTTTTTTCTCACAATTTTTTCTCACAATTTCTGAAAGTGTGACGGACGGACGGACGGACGGGCAGACAGACAGACAGACAGACGGACGACAGCTCTCTTATTATAGTATAGATTCAATTTTCTTGAGTACAAAAGCAACATTTAGTGGAAATATAGAAGGGGTGATAATAAACTTTGCCACATGCTCTTAATGAAAGTTATATTGAAATATGAACCGAATAAGTATGAAAGTTCGTTTCTCTCTTTGTATAGAATTTCATTTGCTTCGAAGTCTCCCCTGAAATAAGCGTTATATATATTTATATATATAGGGAATGAACTCAGAATATATATATATATATATATATTATATATTGCAGGCTTATTACGTCAGTGGTAAGCACAACTATATTATTATCTACCTACCTATACATTATCTACTTATCTATCTACAGAGGGTTGACAAAAGTAAATAGACTCCACGACGATTAACCCTCAAGAACAAATGGCAAAACTCGTCAATAGAATGCCAGAACGTGTCTCACCTTCACATAATCCAAAGAGGGGAAAAACAACACGATTTTAAATATATTTATTCAATAAATCAATTATTTATTGATTTTCATTACCAAGTAAAGAAATATTTTTAAAAAAAAATATTAAAAAAAAAAAAAAAAATGTGTATTTTTGTCAACCCTTCGTATCTTGATGCCTCCTCGTTACGAAGTAATTTTATTATGGAAATTGATACGTATTTTTTATTCAAATAAAAATATCGATAATAGATTCATGAAAGGGGAGGGGGGGGGGGAGGGAAAAAACCCTATCGAATGAACTTTTTAATTTAATTATATTTGGTTATCAAACGCCAATCAAAATGGATTATTGCACCCGATGACGTCAGAATGATAATTCTCCATTGTTTACTCGCCTTCTCGCTTCGGGATTTCATGAATAATTTATGTTTTTCGCGAGAAGGTTCGATTCTTCTCTATACCGTCAGACGAGATGTATGTAATGGAAGATGAGGAAAGAAAATAAATAGAGAGAGAGGAGAGAGAGAGAGGAGAGAGAGAGAGAGATTAAATACAAGAATCTAATATCTCTTGTGTCTGTATTGATTATGTGATTGTAGTTTAATTTAAATTTAATCTCTCTCTTCTCTCTCTCTCTCTATTCTCTCTCT
>JAJOZX010001673.1:777500-807500 GCA_023014485.1 Bathynomus jamesi | reverse complement strand
GTACCGTACAAAATTAAGCGTGCGAAAGTAAACAACAAACCCTTGTGGTTTACTTCTAGAGTAGGAGACATTATAAAGAGTAGAGTTAGGGCTTATAGGCTATATAAGTGCGATAAAGATAATGTGTTGTTACGAAACAACTACATATCTCTAAGGCGTGAAGCGAATAGTGTAATAAAAAAGTCCAAGCGCGAATTTGAAATCTCCATAGCCCGTGACGGTAAAGAAAACCCCAAGCGATTCTTTCAATACGTCAATAATAGAAATCCAGTAAAAAGTGTCTTGGGGCCTTTGAAAAATGTAAACAGAGATCTAGTTTCTGAAAACAAGGAAATGGCTACCTTGCTAAACGAATTTTTTTCGTCAGTTTTTACTATAGAAGATGTAACAAATATCCCTACGGTCACGGACATAACACCTTTTGATAATGGTAATATTTTGGATAATATAGTGGTTAGTGAAGGGGAGGTAACGCGCTATATTGATAAAATGAAAACGCGTAAATCACCGGGGCCGGATTCCATATATCCCATACAACTAAAAGAATTAAAAGATAGCATTGTTGTGCCGCTAACAAAGATTTTTAATGCGTCTATTTCTGAGGGGTGCGTACCAGATAATTTCAAGTTAGCAAACGTAACACCTATCTTTAAGGAAGGCGATAAAGTTGCGGCTGGGAAATTGTAGGTCAATCAGTTTAACGTCTGTTGTAGGTAAGCTACTAGAATCAATAATTAGGGATCGTATAGTCGAGCACTTAGAAGTGCATAAACTAGTTAGAAATACGCAGCACGGTTTTAGGCGAAACAAATCTTGCTTAACTAATCTTTTAGAATTTTTCTAAAGCGTGGTTGACGTTTACGATAGACATAGGGCGGTTGATGTTGTGTATTTAGATTTTCAAAAAGCGTTTGACACCGTGACGCACAAAAGGCTCATTGAAAAAACTAAGGCTCATGGAATCAGGGGTGTAGTAATAAATTGGCTAGAAGAGTGGTTGCGAGGTAGGAAACAGAGGGTGGTCGTTGATGGAGCGGAGTCGTGTTGGGCTAATGTAGCGATTGGCGTTCCTCAGGGTTCTGTATTGGGCCCCTTGCTTTTTCTTATATACAGTGTGTCCGTAAAGTCATGGTGGGATTTTAGATAGCTATATTATTGCAACGAAACATGATAATGAGATGAATAAAAGGCAAATTGAAGAACAATTCTAAAAGAATAACTTTATTTAACGTAGTTCGATATGGGCTCCTCTGGTAGCCCTGCAGACATCTAGGCGGTGATTCAATTCCAGCCACACACGCCCAAGAACATCAGGAGTGACGGATGCGATAGCTTCCGTGATTCGCTCGTGCACGTGATGAATATCCCTAATGGGTACACTGTACACGCTTTGCTTGACGTAACCCCACAAATAAAAGTCCAAAGGTGTCAGGTCCGGAGAGCGTGGAGGCCATGGCTTCCATCCTCCTCTTCCTATCCATCTCTGTGAAAATTTTTCATTAAGGAATTCTCAAACAACGTTGGCATAGTGCGGAGGAGCACCATCTTGCTGAAAGATGACATTATTGTCAATAAATTGGGGTACTGTAAAATGTTCCAACATAGCAAGGTAGTTGTGTGACGTCACAGTGGGTTCCGCGAAGAAAAATAGGCCAATCACTCGATCTCGTGCTAGAGCACACCACACATTAACTTTCGGGCTATTACGCTCATGTTCAACATAGGCATGTGGACAGCCTAGACTAACTACGAGATAAAGGTTAAGCTTAGCCTAGACTAACTACAAGATACAACTTTGAGAGTTGTTCTTAAATTTGGCATTGTTTCATCTCATTATCATGTTTCGTTGCAATAATATAGCTATTTAAAATCCCACCATGACTTTACGGACACACTGTATATTAACGATTTAGATGTCGGCC
Source organism: Bathynomus jamesi (assembly GCA_023014485.1). NCBI lineage: Eukaryota > Metazoa > Arthropoda > Malacostraca > Isopoda > Cirolanidae > Bathynomus > Bathynomus jamesi. The sequence continues at coordinate 805,578 of JAJOZX010001673.1, read as the reverse complement.
TAGTCAGCACAGTTTCAAAGTTTGCGGATGACACGAAGCTGGGTGGTAGGGCGATTAATGACGAAGATAGAGGTAAAATCCAGGAAGATCTGAATAAAATCGTTGATTGGTCAGTCACATGGCAAATGAGATTTAACGATGATAAGTGCAAAATTTTGCATATAAGTTCGGTTAACGGTAATTTTGCGTATAGTATGTCAGGGTAAGATTTAACAAGCGTAGAGCAGGAAAAAGATTTAGGAGTTATAGTCACGGGTGATTTAAAAGTAGCGAAACAAAGTACAGCAGCGGTCAATAAAGCGAACAAAGTGTTAGGTTTTATAGCTCGAAATTTTGAGTACAAATCGCGCGATATTATAGTTCCTCTTTATAAATCATTAGTAGGGCGGCTCGTTTTTACACTTTTTTCGATATTTGATTGGGGTAGTGCGGAAAAGTTGCGATTGGAGAGAAAATAAAGTGTGTAAAATTTTTTTGATCTACGTCAATACCTTCCGGTGGCAGCAAGTCCTTAAAAATCGAAAAATAGGTCTAAAAACACAAAAATACGATATTTGAAAAAAATATTCATAATTATATTTGTGAGTATTTTTGAACGGGGTAGATTGGAAAATGGTTTTAAAGACTTACAAAATAAACAATAAAAATTTTAGCACAATCTGTTAATAACTTCCGGTGGCGTCTTAGCCGTTAAAATATCCAAAATATTGATTTAAAGCAAGTTTTAACAAGATGTTATACAAATGTTAATTCCGGTATATTTCTGTGCAAACAACCCTGAGAACACTATTATAGGCTTGAATAAATTAATAGCAGTCATTGAACAATGAACATTATATAAAATGCACACTGTGCATTGCACACTGCACACTGCTACATCCCCCGTTCCCTACCCTATATAAGCTGGGAAAGGAAGCGACGTTGTCAGTTGTTGTGTGTCACGTGTGGCGAGAGGTTGTGTTATAACTTGTTCATCAACCGTGGTATATCACCATTTACCCGCAGTTAGTTGGTAAATATCGTAAATAGATTTATAATGTCTGAAAAGAAACCTTCAAAAGTAACCAGAACGTTAGCAAAATGCCATAGCATCGGTCAACCAGCAGATTTTGTTAATAATGTTCTACCTACTTATGGAGATGTGCTAAGAGCTTATCTCTGGCAACAGAACAACAGAAAAACGACAGGCCAAGATCCTCCATTCCAGATTATTGCCAATGACATCATTTCCAAACTTCAAGAGATATGGCTCACAGCTTCAATCCCAACTTTATCAAGGAAAAGAATACATGATATGCTCAAAAACTATCATAATAAGTATAAGACCTTACTTAAAACAGGTAAACTAAAAAGGAATTCCGAAAGTTACAAAAGTAAATTGAAGTCATTTCAGGAACATTCGGAACAACTATTTGATATTGCTTCTTGTAAATGTGGTAATTGGAATTCTTGTTTTTGCTGTAAAGAAAAAAAAGTGCCCCCAAATGTTCTTTCATTTGGGGGCACTTTTTTTTCTTTACAGCAAAAACAAGAATTCCAATTACCACATTTACAAGAAGCAATATCAAATAGTTGTTCCGAATGTTCCTGAAATGACTTCAATTTACTTTTGTAACTTTCAGAATTCCTTTTTAGTTTACTTGTTTTAAGCAACGTCTTGTACTTATTATGATAGTTTTTGTGCATATCATGTATTCTTTTCCTTGATAAAGTTGGGATTGAAGCTGTGAGCCATATCTCTTGAAGTTTGGAAATGATGTCATTGGCAATAATCTGGAATGGAGGATCTTGGCCTGTCGTTTTTCGGTTGTTCCGGTGCCAGAGATAAGCTCTTAGCACATCTCCATAAGTAGGTAGAACATTATTAACAAAATCTGCTAGTTGACCGATGCTATGGCATTTTGCTAACGTTCTGGTTACTTTTGAAGGTTTCTTTTCAGACATTATAAATCTATTTACGATATTTACCAACTAACTGCGGGTAAATGGTGATATACCACGGTTGATGAACAAGTTATAACACAAACTCTCGCCACACGTGACACACAACAACTGACAACGTCGCTTCCTTTCCCAGCTTATATAGGGTAGGGAACGGGGGATGTAGCAGTGTGCAGTGTGCAATGCACAGTGTGCATTTTATATAATGTTCATTGTTCAATGACTGCTATTAATTTATTCAAGCCAATAATAGTGTTCTCAGGGTTGTTTGCACAGAAATATACCGGAATTAACATTTGTATAACATCTTGATAAAACTTGCTTTAAATCAATATTTTGGATATTTTAACGGCTAAGACGCCACCGGAAGTTATTAACCGATTGTGCTAAAATTTTTATTGTTTATTTTGTAAGTCTTTAAAACCATTTTCCAATCTACCCCGTTCAAAAATACTCACAAATATAATTATGAATATTTTTTTCAAATATCGTATTTTTATGTGTTTTTAGACCTATTTTTCGATTTTTAAGGACTCGCTGCCACCGGAAGGTATTGACGTAGCTCAAAAAATTTTACACACTTTATTTTCTCTCCAAATCGCAACTTTTCCGCACTACCCCCAATCAAATATCGAAAAAAGGTAAAAACGAGCCGCCCTAAATTCATTAGTTAGACCCCATTTGGAGTACCCGATCCAATTTTTGAATCCGTATATGCGCAAAGATATATACAAAATCGAAAGAGTTCAAAGACGAACAACGAAGATGATTCCGTCGCTTAGGTCAAAGTCGTACGAGGATAGGCTTAAAGAGTTAAAATTGACAACACTCGAGACTAGGAGGCTAAGGGGTGATCTAATCCAGGTTTTCAAAATTATGAATGGGTTCGATAACGTAGATAGAGATAGCTTTTTCGAAATATCTCAATATAATAGGACTAGAAATAACGGGTGTAAGTTGACAAGTAGAAGGTTCGAGACAGCAGTTGGCAAAAACTTTTTTACGCATAGAATAGTAAATAGCTGGAATAGTTTGCCGGTAGAAGTAATTAGTAGCACTTCTATAAACATGTTTAAAAATCGATTAGACAAATATGTTGATAGATTGGGTATAGTTTAAGGTAGTAAAAGTAAGGCTTTGTGGTGATCGATCCCACAGCTCAACACAAGTGTTGTGGGATATAGGGAGGCAGCATCTTGGGTTAGGGGATACTCTCTGTCCTTACACACTCCATTTAAAGAGATTCCTCTGCCGAGCGGTGCCCCGCATAGTACTGTGAGGTATTGAAAAACTCATGATCTTCACTTGCCCCACAAACACCTTGAAATGGGAGACCCAAAATGGGTGCACACACGTTCTACGTACATTACTGTACAGTCTTTACAGCCACACCTACACTTTTCCTCCTAAGTATATATATTGTAATGTATATGTAAATTTTGACCTGGTCCGCAATCGATATGGATCGTGACTTATTTTTCGTTGGCAAGGTACTAGTATTGATGGATACCGTAATGAAATTGACTGGATTCTTTGGATCTGATATATTTGCATGTTGGTTATAAATAGATATAGAGTGTAACATATTTGTGGATAGTAGTCTATTATGACTTGATCCTCTGGATCGAGAGATTCTATCTTTAGTTTTATATCGATAATTAATTAGTTTTAAATCGATAATTAATTAGTTTTAAATTGATAATTAATAGTTATGCAAAAATTGGCCGTTGCCAATGTACGGCAGTTTTTGCTTAAATTTCTATGTTCTTGTGGTTCGGAACCCACGTAAATTGTAGGTCCGCTCGCCACCACGGAGAACATACACAATTACGAACAGTTAGAGACCAACATGAGTGGATCCTAGGGTCTTTGTTGGTCTGTAACATTATAACATTATAACATATATATATATATATATATATATATATATATATATATATATATATACACACAAATATATATATAAAATATAATATATATATATATATATATATATATATTATATATATATATATATTATATATATATATAAATGTATATATATATATATATAAATAATGTATATATATATATATACTGTATATATATAGAGAGAGAGAGAGAGACAGAGAGAAAAAGAGTTGCAATCACGTTTTGGTTTTTGGCTAAAAATATAATAGTTACCCATTTTTCTTTGATGTATTCAATCCGACGTGAATGCAACGAGTCTTTTGCTTATATTGAGGTTCTAAATGTAGCGGGGCTAGGCTGCTTTAAACCCTGGATCCTGTCCCAAAGCTGGATCCTATCTGCTTTGCAGATAACTGGTGTGGGAAGCTATATTTTTGGGACCTCTTTGCGAGTGACCCGTTGCCGACATCGGGCTAACATCATGAAAAGAAAAACTATGATATAATGTTTTTCATTTACCATTGCTTATTTGGACTATAGTGGATTTAATTTTCCCAGAAGAGTTCCTTGTTCCATGTACGGTCTGTGGGTCATAAAAAACCTCAAGGAACCATTCTGAGTTCACTTCCATATATATATATATATATATTATATATATATATATGTATATATATACAAATACAGTGTGTGTGTGTGTGTGTGTGTATACACACATACTGTGTATATATATATATATAATATATATATATATATATACATATACAGTGTGTGTGTGTGTGTGTGGTTGTATGTATTCACACATACTATATATATATATATATATATACACACACCGTGTGTGTGTGTGTGTGTGTGTATATAGAGTGTGTGTGTGTGTGTGGTGTTATAGAGTGTGTGTGTGTGTGTATATAGAGTGTGTGTGTGTGTGTATACACACACACACATATATATATATATATATAATATGGGAATGAACTCAGAATGGTTCCCTGAGGTTTTTTATGATACACACAGACCGTGCATGGAACAAGTAACTCTCCTAGGATAATTAAATACACTATAGTCCGAATAAGTAATGGTAAATGACAAATACTACAGTTTTTCTTTTTCATGATGCTAGCCCGACGCGGGCAACGGGTCCCTCGCAAAGAGGTCCAAAAAATATAGTTTTCCTCACCAGCTATCTGCAAAGCAGATAGGATCCAGCTTTGGGACAGGATCTACGGTTTAAAGCAGCCTAGCCCAGCTACATTTAGAACCTCAATATAAGCAAAAGACTCGTTGCCTTCACTTCAGATTGAATACATCAAAGAAAAAGGGGTAACTATTATATATTTAGCCAAAAAACAAAACTTAAACCTCAACTGGCAGAATTGAGCGTCCACTTTTCAAGGCACATAACATGTCCGTTTCAAGATGGGAATGAACTCAGAATGGTTCCCTGAGGTTTTTTTATGATACACTCGGTGGCAGGATAATTGCGTCCTGGTCAAGTGCGTCCCGGACAAATGAGTCCCGGTCATTGGCGTCACTGGACAATTGCGTCCGGTTTTATTTCGTCCCGGACAATTGCGCACTTCCCCTACTACTATATGAAGTTTATTTATTAGAGAAGTGAATAGAAAGTTCATTGTGACTTCACCTACGCAATTATCCACGGACGCCAATGACGAGGGACGAGTATGTTTGTTATTGTAATTTTGTATGGGATATAATGCCCGGTTAGTTTAATTGAATGCCCAGTTAGGTCAACTGTATGCCCTTGACGATTGGTTAAGTTGTGATATTTTCGTTAAAACTAACGAAACTAACTTTATCTTAAGTGGACGTAACCCATAAAATTTGACAATGATGTTGCTGATGATGGATAAAGTTTTAGAGAACAGTTTCGAACAGAACTTATGAACATATAACAAGTTTAATAGGTTAAAATGAAAAGTATATTTGAAATTCCGATACTATCTTTCTATTCACTTCTCTAATAAATAAACTTCACATAGTAGTTGGATAAGTGCGCAATTGTCCGGGACGCAATTGTCCAGGGACGCCAATGACCGGGACGCATTTGTCCGGGACGCACTTGACCAGGACGCAATTGTCCTAGATCCGATATACACAGACCGTGCATGGAACAAGGAACTCTTCAAGGATAATTAAATCCACTATAGCCCGAATAATTAATGGTTTAAACTTTAAACCCTGCTTTAAACCCTAGAACCTGTCCCAAAGCTGGATCCTATCTGCTTTGCAGATAGCTGGTGAGGGAAGCTATATTTTTGGGACCTCTTTGCTAGTGACCCGTTGCCCGCGTCGGTCTAGCATCATGAAAAAGAAAAACTATGGTATTTGTCATTTACCATTACTTATTCGGACTATAGTGGATTTAATTATCCAAGAAGAGTTCCTTGTTCCATGCACGGTCTGTGTGTATATATTATATATATATATATATATATATAATATATATATATATATATAGAGTGGTGTATGTATATATATAGAGTATGTATAAATGTACATACTCGTATACGTAGAGTGAGTATACATGTATATATATATATATATATGTTAAACACAGACCGTGCATGGAACAAGGAACTCTTCTGGGAAAATTAAATCCACTATAGTCCGAATAAGTAATGGTAAATGACAAATACCATAGTTTTTTTCCTTTTTCATGATTTTAGCCCGACGGTCTGTGTTTAACATATAATGTTCTCAGGGAACCATTCTGAGTTTGTGTATACTAAACGGACGTGTTTCGTGCCTTGAAAAGTGGACGCTCAATGTCCCGGTTGAGGTTTAAGTTTTTTTTTTTTTGGCTAAAAATACAATAGTTACCCCCTTTTTCTTTGATTTTCAACACGACGTGAATGCAACGAGTCTTTTACTTATATAGAGGTTCTGAGTGTAGGGATCTAGGCTTGCTTTAAACCCTAGATCCACGTCCCAAAGCTGGATTCTGTCTGCTTTGCAGATAGCTGGTGAGGGAAGCTATATTTATGGGATCTCTTTGCGAGAGACCCGTTGCCCACGTCGGGCTAAAATCATGAAAAAGGAAAAAAACTATGGTATTTGTCATTTACCATTACTTATTCGGACTATAGTGGATTTAATTTTCCCAGAAGAGTTCCTTGTTCCATGCACGGTCTGTGTTTAACATATAATGTTCTCAGGGAAACCATTCTGAGTTTGTGTATACTAAACGGACGTGTTTCGTGCCTTGAAAAGTGGACGCTCAATGTCCCGGTTGAGGTTTAAGTTTTGTTTTTTTTGGCTAAAAATACAATAGTTACCCCCTTTTTCTTTGATTTATTCAACACGACGTGAATGCAACGAGTCTTTTACTTATATAGAGGTTCTGAGTGTAGGGATCTAGGCTTGCTTTAAACCCTAGATCCACGTCCCAAAGCTGGATCCTGTCTGCTTTGCAGATAGCTGGTGAGGGAAGCTATATTTATGGGATCTCTTTGCGAGAGACCCGTTGCCCACGTCGGGCTAAAATCATGAAAAAGGAAAAAAACTATGGTATTTGTCATTTACCATTACTTATTCGGACTATAGTGGATTTAATTTTCCCAGAAGAGTTCCTTGTTCCATGCACGGTCTGTGTTTAACATATAATGTTCTCAGGGAACCATTCTGAGTTTGTGTATACTAAACGGACGTGTTTCGTGCCTTGAAAAGTGGACGCTCAATGTCCCGGTTGAGGTTTAAGTTTTGTTTTTTTTGGCTAAAAATACAATAGTTACCCCCTTTTTCTTTGATTTATTCAACACGACGTGAATGCAACGAGTCTTTTACTTATATAGAGGTTCTGAGTGTAGGGATCTAGGCTTGCTTTAAACCCTAGATCCACGTCCCAAAGCTGGATCCTGTCTGCTTTGCAGATAGCTGGTGAGGGAAGCTATATTTTTGGGACCTCTTTGCTAGTGACCCGTTGCCCGCGTCGGTCTAGCATCATGAAAAAGAAAAACTATGGTATTTGTCATTTACCATTACTTATTCGGACTATAGTGGATTTAATTATCCAAGAAGAGTTCCTTGTTCCATGCACGGTCTGTGTGTATTATTTATATATATATATATATATATATATATAGAGTGTGTGTATGTATATATATAGAGTATGTATAAATGTACATACTCGTATACGTAGAGTGAGTATACATGTATATATATATATATATGTTAAACACAGACCGTGCATGGAACAAGGAACTCTTCTGGGAAAATTAAATCCACTATAGTCCGAATAAGTAATGGTAAATGACAAATACCATAGTTTTTTTCCTTTTTCATGATTTTAGCCCGACGGTCTGTGTTTAACATATAATGTTCTCAGGGAACCATTCTGAGTTTGTGTATACTAAACGGACGTGTTTCGTGCCTTGAAAAGTGGACGCTCAATGTCCCGGTTGAGGTTTAAGTTTTGTTTTTTTTGGCTAAAAATACAATAGTTACCCCCTTTTTCTTGATTTATTCAACACGACGTGAATGCAACGAGTCTTTTTACTTATATAGAGGTTCTGAGTGTAGGGATCTAGGCTTGCTTTAAACCCTAGATCCACGTCCCAAAGCTGGATCCTGTCTGCTTTGCAGATAGCTGGTGAGGGAAGCTATATTTATGGGATCTCTTTGCGAGAGACCCGTTGCCCACGTCGGGCTAAAATCATGAAAAAGGAAAAAAACTATGGTATTTGTCATTTACCATTACTTATTCGGACTATAGTGGATTTAATTTTCCCAGAAGAGTTCCTTGTTCCATGCACGGTCTGTGTTTAACATATAATGTTCTCAGGGAACCATTCTGAGTTTGTGTATATATATTATATATATATATAATATGTGTGTGTGTGTGTTGTATATATATATATATGGTGTTTGTGTATATATAAATATATATATAATGTGTGTGTGTGTGTGTGTATATATAGAGTGTGTGTGTGTGTGTGCGTGTAAATATATATATTTATAGTGTGTGTGTGTGTGTTTATATATATATATATATATATATATATATATGTATATATATATATATAGTGTGTGTGTATTAGGTGGTCCAAAATTTGGGCTAAAATTTCAATATAGTTGGAAATGCACTCCACATGGCTGCTCTTATTCCTTTAGATGTGAAGTGCTTTTTTGCAAAATATCTGTCGTTTCAGTACATTAAAAGAGGTTGCTGTGATTTTCACATTTTCAATTAGTTAATTAGCTAATCATTTTCTACCCGCTTCATTTTTAGAGGACGCGGCAGTCACTCCACATTGACTCCGCCCACCTTTCAGAGGTTGATGAAATTGTTCGATTTCTTGTATAATGCTGTTTGAGAATCAGACAAATCATTTACTCATGCGTCATTTCAAGTTTAAACTTGTTGGAGGACGGTTGTAATGAGAAACCTGCGTTCTAGGAAAGCCCAACAACGAGTAATGTGCTTCGTTTGGTTCAGTTTCACCACCATGAACAGTCGAAGACCTTGAAAGGGAGCTACAACTTCGCCTGCAAAGAGGCCCTGCAAATATGCCAGAGAGCAAGAATTCCTACACATCGAGTCGATTCCTGCGTTAGAAAGCTGTCAAAGTTGTACGAAGAGTTCTTGCTTTGAAGAAAAACCGCAAGACGCAGCTACAAAGATGCAGAGTGAAAGAGACCATGTTCCAAGAGACTCTCTCAGAGCTTTTCGACGTTGCCTCGAAGGACGCCTTGAAGGTGATAGACAATGAAGAAGACCGCCAATTCCTGATGATGCAATGAGAAGACGAATTTTCCTGCAGTATGGCAGGCCCTGACAATATTAATTTTGCCAAGGAATACCGCAAGAGATGTTGACAGGAGAAAGATGCTGGCAAAGCTCTAAGGTACAAAGAAAGAGAGGCTGCATTCCAGGCTGGAGCTGCTGCTTTTCCATCATCCAGCACATCCACTTCATCCTCTGAAGAATTCAACGCTGAAGACGATGATTAAATTATCGTTCTTCGACTTCGGCCGGAAGAGCAGATGTACTCTCATCCTCCGAAACGAAACAATATCTTCACATCACCAGATGTGGTTGCTGCTCTTCATCGCGTCAACCTTCCCGATCGAGGAGCAGTCTTCGTTGCTGGATCAGTCGCTCAAGCCCTGGACTATGATATTTCTACAATGACTCTTTCACGCAGCTCTATCCGTCGTTCAAGAAGGCAAGCAAGGCAGGCAGCAGCCAAAGAGGATCAAGCTTCGTTTTCTGTCGAAGGACCCCTTCTTCAGTGGGATGGGAAACTACTTCCCGACATCGGCGGCGAAAAGAAAACAGCCGAACGAACAGCGGTAATCGTTACGGGAAATGGGATGGAAAAACTTCTAGCCGTGCCAAAAATACAACGAGCTACAGAAGAAAAACAGGCCAAGGCTTGCATTTCGACGATTAATGACTAGAATCTTCGCGGTGAGATCCAAGGTCTCGTATTTGACACAACTGCATCTAATACTGGCCTTCACAGGGGAGCCTGTACCATGATTGAAAAAGCAGTAGGGAAGGAACTTGTCTGGATCGCTTGTCGACATCATATCCTTGAAGTCGTCGTGTCAAACACCTGCAACGCACATCTTGGACCCACAGGTGGCCCGGAAATGACTCTCTTTAAACGTTTTCAGAAAAAATGGCCATCACTTAAGAAGGATTCCTTCATGAAGGCTTCAAACAACCTATTCAAATCTCCAAAGATGTTCTACCTTCGAGAGGAAATGATCCAGTACTTCCCAAAGGCACTGGAGTCTAAACAATCGCGTGATGACTACGAGGAATTGCTACGACTCTGCCTCACCTCCCTCGGGTGCCGTTATGAGAAAGAAGTCAAGGTCCGCGCTCCAGGACCAACTCACCATGCAAGCTGGATGGCCAAGGCCATCTACGTCCTCAAAATTGATCTGTTCAAGCATTAACTACAGCTGACAGCACGTGAGACGGAGAATATCACCGAGCTCTCTCTGTTTATCGCCTTGGTCTACGCACGTTTTTGAAACGAGGCCCCCGTCGGAATCAACGCTCCTTTCAACGATATTCTGCTTCTTAAAATCTTGCAAAAGTACCCAAGTCAGGCCATTTCCAAAGCAGCATCCACAGCTCTTCAACGGCGCCTGTGGTATCTTGGAGAGCATCTCTTCGGCCTTGCATTCTTCGATCCTAGAGTCGATGCCGAGACCAAACGGAAGATGGTCGTAAACCTCCAACGTAACGAGAATTTGTATGAAATGGTCACCAAAAGGACCCCGGGAATATTCAATCTGTTAAAGAAAGAAGGAAGGAAGGCAGCGGAGGATACGCTCCTGAGAACCGATCCCAATTCCTGGACGGAGGATGATTGCTTTCAAGAGTTTCGATGCATAGCGATCAACCTAAAAGTTGTCAATGATTCGGCGGAGAGGTGTATCGCCCTAATCAAGGCATATAATTTTCTATCAAACATATAATTTTTGTTCTTTAAAAATTAATCTCTTTTCTTTAAGAGTTATTCTGTTTTCTAAATAAAAATAAGCTGTTTTGTTTGAGATTTAATCTGTTTTCAAACAAATAAACTAGTATTTGCCCTTGCTTTTTCATTTTTTAACCCAGAAGATCAATCTACTAGAAAATGAATAGTAAAATGAAATTCATAGCGACCAGTAAATATCATTCAATTAGGCTGAAATTTGGTATGGAGGTGATTGATAGATATAGGAACAGGAGCAGCCATGTGGAGGTAAAAAATTACAAAATTTTATTTTTTGGACTACCCTAGTGTATATATACTGTATATATAGTGTGTTATATAGTTTGTATGTGTATATATATATATAGTGTGTGTGTGGGTACATACGGTACATATATATAGTATGTGTGAATATATAGAGTGTGTTATATATATATATATATATATATATATATATATATATATATATATATATATATATATATATATCTGTGCTATATATATATATATATATATATATATATATAATGTGTTTATATATATATATGTATACCGTATGTATATATATATATATAATATAATATAGGGTGTGTATGTATATATACACACACACACATATATATATATATATATATATATATATATATATATATATATATATATATGTTAACCCCACCGTCTATGGCTTGGTTGTTTCGAAGTCGACGGGGTTCTGGTTAGGAGGTAGCAACGGATTTGTTACTCGCAGTAGTTTCTTCTTTATTACTCTCCGAGTTCTTCTATAGTGGTTCGGAGGATTCTGGGAGGCTTTCTAAATTCTCTGAAGGTTCCCCGATTCTTCTTATAACGTATAGGGAAATTATTTTTTTCTACTTTATTGACTGAGTTCTCTGAAGAGAGCAAGGCTCGAAGGAGAAGATAAAAAACTTTCTTTTACTGTAAATTACTGCTAAAATGTACAGGTAATGCTCAGCGTCTAAGTTAGATCAGACTTTTACAGGGGGAGAGGTTCGATCTCTTTCGACCATGGCTCAGGCCAAAATTTAAGAGTGCGGAGGCCCTCGGCCTCCTCGAAGAGGGCTCCGACCTCCTCGCTGAAGGGCTGCTAAGACAGGAGTGATTGAATTTACAATACAAGAATTAAGTCTAAATTTTGGGGAGTGCAGTTGAGGGTTAAGTTCCCCCTTTAACTAGAGATCTCAACACTTCTTGGACATTAAGCTTAATTTGAACACATCAGAATTTTGAAAGATTAAAAAATAAAACAAATATAAATAAGAAAAAAGTAATAATATCGCCGAGTATACATTCCTAAATGGCGACACAATGTCGGAGTAGTACATTGAGTACAACCCAAGTACATCACTGAGTACATTGTAATTTTGGCTTATTACAACTATGATTATAATTACCAATTAATTCACATTCACTTATTATCGTTAATTACAGTTTCATTAAAGTACATTAATTACATAATATTAAATTATTACAGTTAATTACAATTAAACAGTTAACTATAGTTTTTTACAGTTTCATATTTATAGGCAATTACGATTTTAGGAGTATAACATAAAGTACATGGGCACATACGATATATATATATATATATATAAATATATACAACAAACATAATGATGTTTTCGGGTTAGAAGCAAGCAAGAGAGAGGGTGTTTACCTCAGAAGCTTTCGCTTTTGCCGTTGTCAGCGGAATCCAAGCACTTGCATAAGCATTTACGAGTCTATTGCGAGAAATTAAATAATTTAAAGAAAAAAAGAAAAATAATACATGTGGCCGTATTTACATGTACGTAATCATGATCATGTACGTAATTATGACTATCAGCGGACATGTACGAGTGCATAAGTATTATACACATGTCGGTAATCACACAATAAGTTGTGTGCGTAATAGGGACTGACACGAGTAAACATGGACTGATAGGTTGATAGGGCATAAGTAGACAATAGGTAGGTCGATGCATGAATAATTAATACAATTAATAAAAGATAACGGTCAAGATAAGATATGGACGTATGGATGAATATGGTCGAATAATAATAATATGTTAAAGAATTTACCATGCATTGAATACTAAAGATATGATCAGTATTTAAGGTATGGAAACTGTGAAGGGAATTATTCTACTTTATAACGTCAAAGTAATTCAAATTATGTCGTACGTCAATTCATAATTAATATGCCATAGTTATTTAATTCGTACGTACAGTACAAGTCATTATTGGGAGAAATTAGAAGAAATGAAATAGAGAAATACAGTAATGAAAGGTTTATAGCCATTGTACAAAGCGTGAGTGAAACAATTAATTAAATATATATACTTATACGAGTATCCAGTAAATATTAAGGAATATTAAAAAAATGAAACAATTCCCCAATTATTTGGCAAAAATAGAAAGCAAATCAAAATTTTATTCAAACTCGCGTTAGGTGATTTTGGTTTTTATGTAATAATGAATATTTGAATATAAAGATTATACGGTATAAATATAAGTACTGTATGAATATAATGAATATAAGGATTAATATAAAAATTATATAAATATACGAATTATATAAATGGATATAAGAATTATATAAATGAATATAAGAATCATACGAATGGATCTAAGAATTACACGAATGAGTATAAAAATATACGACATAGGAATTATTCATTGTTCAATTTTACAAGGCTCTTTCCTCTAGAATGATATTAATATATTACAATTAATACAATATAATACAATTAATACAATACAGTAATATAACATTCTAACTAATTCAAACTAGATGATAGCTAGTGATTTTTATAATATAGATTTAATATACAATATAAGTCGGGGTCGTTAAGTTACAATGCACAGTAATTAAAAAATAAAATCCTTAACACGACACTTGCTTAGAGAGTTATTATAAAATATAAAAAATTCAAAGATTAATACTTTAATTTATGCAAACAGAATAAAAGGATTAATACGCTAATTTAGACAAACAATGATATTGTTAAATTTTACAAATATTTATTTTCCTGTGGAAAAAAATACATACATAATGAATAGTAGGTAAAAGGGAAAAATTTAAATTTTAATGTTCAGGAATATCCAAAGTTACCATGATCGTACAGTTAAACTAATTTTATTGATTAGTGTAGGTAAAAATCGAATTACGTAATGGATGATGTATAGACCTGGGGTCAAGTGTGTATTTACGTGTATTAGGTACAAAGTGTAAGTGGTTGGTGATATGTCCAAATGGGGAAAAGGGATTTATAGTTCAAGGTATAGGTAAGTGCGCATACGTATGTATACGTTTCCGTAGAATATGAGTATGTAGAATATGAGAGTAACTGGGTCATCCCGTGAAGAACTAAATCATTAGTGGTCATTGGTGGATTAGGATTATATATGTATATATATATATATATTTATATATACACAAACTCAGAATGGTCTCCTGAGAAATTTATATGTTAAACACAGACCGTGCATGGAACAAGGAACTCTTCTGGGAAATTACATCCACTATAGTTCGAATAAGTAATGATAAATGAAAAATACTATAGTTTTTTCTTTTTCATGATGGAAAGCCCAACGTGGGCACCGGGTTACTCGCAAATAGCCCCCAAAATATAGCTTCTCTCAGCTTTGGGACAGGATCTAGGGTTTATAGCTTACACTTAGCTTACTACATTCAGAACCTCAATATACGCAAGAAACTCGTTGCATTCACGTTGGATTGAATACATCAAAGAAAAAGGGGTAACCATTTTATTTTTAGGCAAAAAAAAAAAAAAAAAAAAACCTTAACCGGGACATTGAGCGTCCACTTTTCAAGGCACATAACACGTCCGTTTAATATACACAAACTCAGAATGGTTCGCTTTATTGACCGCTGCTGTTCTTTGTTTCGCTACTTTTAAATCAGCAGTGACTATAACTCCTAAATCTTTTTCCTGCTCTAAGCTTGCTAACTCCTTCCCTGACATACTATACGCAGAATTACCGTTACTCGAACCTACATGTAAAATTTTGCACTTATCGACGTTAAATCTCATTTGCCATGTGTCTGACCAATCAACGATTTCATTCATATCTTCCTGGATTTTACCTCTATCTTCTTCATTAATCGCCCTACCACCCAACTTCTTTTCATCCACAAACTTTGAAACTGTACGGAATACGCCAAAATCTAAATCGTTAATATATATAAGAAACAGCAAGTGGCCCAATACAGAACCCTGAGGAACGCCGATCGCTACATTAGCCCAACACGACTCTGCTCCATTAACGACCACCATCTGTTTCCTACCTCGCAACCACTCTTCTATCCAATTTATTACTCCACTTCTGATTGCATGAGCCTTAGTTTTTTCAACGGGTCTTTTGTGCGGTACGGTGTCAAAAGCTTTTCGAAAATCTAAATACACTACATCAACCGCCCGATGACTATCGTAAACTTCAACCACGCTTTGAGAAAATTCTAAAAGATTAATTAAGCAACATTCGTTTCGCCTAAAACCGTGCTGCGTACTTCTAACCAAGTTATGCAATTCTAAGTGTTCTACTATAAGATCCTTCGCAAAATGCACTCCTTCATGTTGGTAAAGAGACTTTATGCTATTGTTGATTAGGTCGCCTTGCTGTAGAAATCGCTACGTTGGATAATTCGAGGAAGTATACCTGTTAAAACAATCTTATTAGTTTTTTCCTTTAGTCGCTCTAATAAGTCCCTGTACCTAGCCAGCATCTCTTCCGATCTAGAATTTGAAACGTTATTAGTATCGACATGAATAACATACGTTGTGTCCTCAGAGGTTCCGTCTGTAAAATGGTCAACACTATTAGTTATATCCTCCACCCTTGCACCATGGTAGCAGTAACGGCGCCTACGACGAGGGTTTCTCCCACAGAATTCCCCGAGCTGCCCTCCAACAATGGAATTGCCAACGAGTCGTATTTCCGGTTCATCAGCATCTTCGAAACCTAAAACAGGAAACTTATTGTTTGTTACTACTGGTCGACAATCTTAGGTTTTCTCAATGGGGCTCCATTACGCACTTGAACGAAGGGTTGGGAACGAGGGGAAGAGAGAGAGCTATTAGTACTATTTATATTATTAGTAGAAACTGAGGCAAGAGGGGTCGTAACTGAAGTCTCAAGGGATTCTAATTTTGCCGTCAGGAGCATCACCCTTTCTTCAAGCCTCACTCTGGACTCTGGCCTCCCTCTCACGTTTTAACTCGTTTCTCAGCACTTCAATGCTTGAGCACCACCTGCAAACTAACTGTTCATTATTATTAGCTAACGTAAACGCGTAAGCGGCAAATTTCCCTTCACAGCGACCGCAAGTATTTGACGGGGGTGCCATGCTATTAATTAATTATAAAAAAAACAAAAAACGAGCGTTTCGAAATTAATAAGTTACAATGTAGGTCTACCGCGTGCTTAGTGTGCCGCAAAAATGTTCTTGGAACGCAGAAACAGGGTCTTGTAACAATAATTTATACTAAATGGATATATACTTAATTAAGCTACTGACGAAGGAACTGTAAACGAAACTGTATAATAAAACTTATCTGCCCGCTATTCGACCGACTTTTTTCTTTCCTTTTTCCCTTTTTCCTACGGAGGGTGACCACACTCTACTTCAGTGCTCTTCAACCTTTTTATGCTTACCACCCACTTTTGTAACTTTTGAATCTCTGTATCGCCCACCAAAATTAAAAATGCAAAAACTCAAACTAAAAGTTATATACCCTGCATAAAACAATAAAATTAATTGCAATTACCTTTAGATTAATGAGATCCTTCGCCCACTAGTGGGCGGTACCGCCCAGGTTGAAGAGCACTGCTCTACTTGATGAGCCCGTAGCAAGGAAAAATGAACCTTATGAAACCTCGTTTTCTAATAGATTCGAAAAACAAACAAGGCAAACAAGGCAAAATGAACCTTATTAAACCTCGTTTCCTAATAGATTCGAAAAACAAACAAGGCAAGCCACGTGCTCTAGCCTTGGTTTAATCAAATAATATAATGAATAAAGTCAATAAATGAAATATATTCGTTAATGAATGATGAGTAACAACGTAATTTATTTAAGAATGCACCAAACACCATTTTTTAAAGACTTCAATGAAAACCATTTATTCAATTGGTAACACTGGACACTCGATAAAACACGTCTGTTCACAAGGAAAAACTGTGTATATATATATATTATATTATATATATATAGTGGTGTGTATATATATATATATATATATATATATATATATATATATATATATAGTGTGTATATATATATATATATATATATATATATATATATATATATATATACACATATATTTAACGTAAAATATTTTGTTGTGAGAGGCAAAAGATGTTTGTCTTGTTCCTAATTGGCCCGAGGCTAACCAGTATTTTGTCGGATGTTTTGGAATTTCACTAGTTAAAAGTAGATGTTTATAAGCACATTATCAAGCTAGAGAACAAAATTAATAATTGCTAGAGATCTTTGAAATCTAATAATATATTGGCAGATTATTATAAATTATATTATTCTGATACTACTCCTGGTATTTTATATGGTATCCCGAAAACACACAAAGTGGGACTTCCGCTTCGCCCTCTCTTGCCTGCCGTTGGTACTCCTGGCTTTAATTAAGCTAAATTTCTACTTCCTATTTAGCCTATAACGCGTAATCAGTATATTTAATGGGAATCTTTTGTTTGTCGATTTTATCAAATGTTAATAATATTGGTTATTATATGAATAAATTTTATGTAGAATCTCTTTTTTAGTAATGTACGTGTAACTGAGGACTGTAATATTATATATGATAATTTGCTTCGAAATAATGTCTGTACCTTTGGCCTGAATAAGCCTAATTTATCATGTTTGTTACAGCTTTCATTTGACGATACATTTTTAAAATTTAATGATAAACTGTATAAACAAGTAGATTGGATAGCTATGGGTTCTCCCCTGATTTTTGTAAACACATCTGGCTACATGACTGCCCTCAGAATTTCGTCTTGTTGCTTATAAACGTTATGTGGATTATTGTTTTATATTATTTAACACAAAAACCACTCACCGCTTTTCTTGAGTACATGAAATCTTATTATCAGAATATTAGATTTACTATGGAAACTGAGTCGAATGATAAATTGCCATTTCTGGCTTTAAGAATATCCTCCGATAGGTTGCTATTTCATGGAAATCTGGAGTATTTTGAATCATTTTTTCTTTTGAAATTTTATACCTCGGATTTGACTGATAAGTGCACTCATGATTTCTTAAATGATACTTATCAACCTAAACAATTATCTCCTCCGGTCCCTAAACTTAAAGTTTACATTAAATTGCCCTTTACGGGATCTTCTACGGGGCTCCAATAAACCTTAGCCCCCCCCCCCCGCCCATGGCCTAAACCATTAGAGGTACAGTAAAACTAAACATACCTTACAAAAGAGAATTTAATCCTGCATTTAATGAGAAACAATTAAAACTTGGTGTTCCCGCCATTGGCTTCCAAGACAGCCTGAATTCACTTTGGGTAGCTTGCCAAAAGTGACGTGAATAGATCTTGATCGTTACGCAAATTTGCTAAAACAGTTTCAATGTGTTGCGTCATTGTATCCTTCGAAAATCGATGTCCTGCAGGTTCTTGAAACAATATACATTCAACCTTGTCCTTTATAACTGATCCAATGTGTTCACAGACGTTCAGGTCAGGAGAATTTCCTGGCCATTCTTCATTTACAAAGAAATCGATCTCATGGTTCCGCAACAACTGTTGAGTGGCTAATGCCTTAAAGCATGGGGCCTTATCGTGCAGAAGTGTGACCTGATCGACATCCATAACATCGTTTGGGTTTCATAGAAAAGGAATGACATGCTGGGATAGAATAATATCACGAAAATACTGTCCATCCCAACTCTGACCATTTGGCTTCAGCACCCACATGAGCTTCTTTGCAGTGAACAAAACAAACACATCAACACAGTCTGGACTTTTTAATAATTCGCAATAATGTTCATTGTCATCGATTTCATCTGGTGTTGTGGCCCACACTCGATCATTTTGGTAGTTAGGCCGACGTGTTACGTAAACAAAATATTCATCGGAGACAGCTAAATGCATGAAATCATCCACATCCCAATCTTCAAGATAATGGGCAAACCACATTCTGTCATCGATGTTGAGTTTTTCTTGGCTTTGGAAGTTCATGCCAAGGCTTTAAACCTTGCCTATGACGGTACAGTTGAATGATCTCACCACTAACGATCTTTCCTCTCAACACTTCGATCTCTCTAGAAAGTTTAGCACAGCTGTTTTTCCGCTTACGCGTACCGCTTTCAATGATGTCCTTTGTTTTCTGAGAGAGTGGCAAATTTGGGCGCCCAGATTTGGTTGTATCCATTTCACATTCATCCAAAGTTTTATTCCAATTTCTTTTGACGAAGTCCTCACTTCTTCGCAACGTTTTGGCAACCCATGAACGTGTTATAAAGGTGGCTCCAGCATCACGAGCTTCCCGAAATGTTATTGCTCGTATGCGATCTATCACACGTTGCCTCTCCGAATCACCAATTAATTGAGAAGCCTTTATATTATCACTTTATCATCTACAGTAATTTTAATACCTGCAATAAATAAAGAATTTTATATATTTTTATAATCACTAAAAACTATTTCGATATAAGTAAACATGTAAGCTGCAAATGGGGGAGGGCTAAGTTTTTTTTGGAACCCCTTACATTAATTATTGTACTTAAGAGTTTATTGAATAGATATTTTCTTTATTGTCAGTTTGTCAATGCTCGGTACGTAGCTCGAACCTGCCTACAATTGAAACAGAGCGTTCACAAACATCGGGGTGTCTCTCATAGGAGTGGCCGACCTGCATGTAATCCAGAATTTTCGTCTATACATAATTATTCTCTTAGATGCGCTACGATCATCCATTTAATATTAGTAATTTTTTTATTTTGCCAGCTTCTGTTAATGCTATTTTTCTGAAAATACTGAAGTTTATGTTCATTAAACAACTTCATCCGTCCCGTAATGATTTGGCTGCTTCCATAAAATTTAATATTGTTTAAATCAACCTACTTTTACTTATTGTTTATAATGAATTTTTGTATTCTAGTTTTATATACAGTGAAACTTGGTTTTGTTTTTATAACTTCACTTTGCTTTTATGCATTTGTTTGTCCTCTCATTTTAGATTAAATGACGATGAATTCAGTGAGATTCGAAACGTTCTTTTGTAGAATCAATGTTTTATGCAGTTTCCTTGATTTTCATCTTCCTACATATATATAAAATTGTAGAAAAAGGGGTGTTCTTAGGGAGTCGGCTTTTAAGGATAAAAAGGGTGATCAATGCCCACGTCAACATTATGAAGATTTAATATCAGACGTTTCGGAAGTCAATCTCCCATCATCAGTGGTATGTTTAATTTGTACGCAGAACTGTAATCATTCAACTTCGGTTTTTTATCTATTATCTATAAATATATATAATATATATATATATATATATATATATATATATATATTATATATCAGGACTCCATAATTCTCAGGTCTGTTTCATTTTTAACCACTTTGCTAAATGAAACAGATCTGAGAATTATGGAATCCTTCTATATGTACAGTATAGACAAAAGCCGAAGTTAAATGACTATAGTTCTGCGTACAAATTAAACATACCACTGATGATGAGAATTTGACTTCCAAAACGTCTGATATTAAATCTTCATAATGTTGACATGGGTGTTGATTAGCTTTTTATCTATATATATATATATATATATATATATATATATATATATATAAATAATGTTATAATGTTATAATGTTATAATGTTTCAGACCAACAAAGACCCTAGGATCCACTCATGGCTGGTCTACCTAACTGTGTTCGTAATCGTGTATTGTGTATGTCCTCCGTGGTGGCGGAGGGGACCTACAATTTTACGTGGGTTCCGAACCACAAGAACATAAGAAATTTATGTAAAAACCGCCGGTAAATTGGCAACGACCAACTTTTACGAAACTAAATAATTATCAATTTAAAACCAATTAATTATCGATTTAAAACTAAAGATAGAATCTCTGGATCCAGAGGATCTAGTCATAATAGACTACTATCCACAAATATGTTACAGTCTATATCTATTTGTAACGGACATGCAAATATATCAGATCCAAAGAATCCAGTCAACTTCATTACGGTATCCATCAAGTCACGGTCCATATCGATTGCGGACCAAGTCAAAATTTACAATCATATATATTACAATATATACACTTACGAGAAAAAGTTCGTAATCGTGTATTGTGTATGTCCTCCGTGGTGGCGGAGGGGACCTACAATTTTACGTGGGTTCCGAACCACAAGAACATAAGAAATTTATGTAAAAACCGCCGGTAAATTGGCAACGACCAACTTTTACGAAACTAAATAATTATCAATTTAAAACCAATTAATAATCGATTTAAAACTAAAGATAGAATCTCTGGATCCAGAGGATCTAGTCATAATAGACTACTATCCACAAATATGTTACAGTCTATATCTATTTGTAACGGACATGCAAATATATCAGATCCAAAGAATCCAGTCAACTTCATTACGGTATCCATCAAGTCACGGTCCATATCGATTGCGGACCAAGTCAAAATTTACAATCATATATATTACAATATATACACTTACGAGAAAAAGTGTAGGTGTGGCTGTAAAGACTGTACAGTAATGTAGAAATGTGTGTGCACCCATTTTGGGTCTCCCATTTAAAGGTGTTTGTGGGGCAAGTGAAGATCATGAGTTTTTCAATACCTCACAGTACTATGGGTATGGGGGGCACCGCTCGGCAGAGGAATCTCTTTAAATGGGGTGTGTAAAGACAGAGAGTATCCCCTAACCCAAGACGCTGCCTCCCTATATTCCACAACACATGTGTTGAGCTGTGGGATCTATCCCCAGAAAGCCTTAATTTTACTACCTTAAACTACACCCTTTCTATCAACATATGCGTCTAATCGATTTTTAAACATGTTTATAGACGTGCTACTAATTACTTCTACCGGCAAACTATTCCAGCTATTTACTATTCTATGCGTAAAAAAGTTTTTCGCAACTGCTGTCTCGAACCTTCTACTTGTCAACTTACACCCGTTATTTCTAGTCCTATTATATTGAGATATTTCGAAAAAGCTATCTCTATCTACGTTATCGAAGCCATTCATAATTTTGAAAACCTGGATTAGATCACCCCTTAACCTCCTAGTCTCGAGTTGTCAATTTTAACTCCTTAAGCCTATCCTCGTACGACTTTGACCTAAGCGACGGAATCATCTTAGTTGCTCGTCTTTGAACTCTTTCGATTTTGTCTATATCTTTGCGCATATGCGGATTCCAAAATTGGACCGCGTACTCCAAATGGGGTCTAACTAATGATTTATAAAGTGGAACTATAATATCGCGCGATTTGTACTCAAAATTTCGAGCTATAAAACCTAACACTTTGTTCGCCTTATTGACCGCTGCTGTACTTTGTTTCGCTACTTTTAAATCACCCGTGACTATAACTCCTAATCTTTTTCCTGCTCTACGCTTGTTAAATCTTTCCCTGACATACTATACGCAAAATTACCGTTACGCGAACCTATATGCAAAATTTTGCACTTATCAACGTTAAATCTCATTTGCCATGTGACTGACCAATCAACGATTTTATTCAGATCTTCCTGAATTTTACCTCTATCTTCGTCATTAATCGCCCTACCACCCAGCTTCGTGTCATCCGCAAACTTTGAAACTGTACTGACTAGGCCGACATCTAAATCGTTAATATATATAAGAAAAAGCAAGGGGCCCAATACAGAACCCTGAGGAACGCCACTCGCTACATTAGCCCAACACGACTCCGCTCCATCAACGACCACCCTCTGTTTCCTGCCTCGCAATCACTCTTCTAGCCAATTTATTACTACACCCTTGATTCCATGAGCCTTAGTTTTTTCAATGAGTCTTTTGTGCGGCACGGTGTCAAACGCATTTTGAAAATCTAAATACACTACATCAACCGCCCGATGTCTATCGTAAACGTCAACCACGCTTTGGAAAAATTCTAAAAGATTAGTTAAGCAAGATTTGTTTCGCCTAAATCCGTGCTGCGTATTTCTAACTAGCTTATGGAATTCTAAGTGTTCGACTATACGATCCCTAATTATTGATTCCAGTAGCTTACCTACAACAGACGTTAAACTGATTGGTCTATAATTTCCCGCCGCACCTTTATCGCCTTTCTTAAAGATAGGTGTTACGTTTGCTAACTTGAAATTATCTGGTACGCACCCCTCAGAAATAGACGCATTAAAAAGATTTGTTAGCGGCACAACAATGCTATCTTTTAATTCTTTTAGTTGTATGGGATATATGGAATCCGGCCCCGGTGATTTACGTGTTTTCATTTTATCAATATAGCGCGTTACCTCCCCTTCACTAACCACTACATTATCCAAAATATTACCATTATCAAACCGTATTATGTCCGTGACCGTAGGGATATTTGTTACATCTTCTTTAGTAAAAACTGACGTAAAAAATTCGTTTAGCAAGGTAGCCATTTCCTTGTTTTCAGAAACTAGATCTCCGTTTACATTTTTCAAAGGCCCCAAGACGCTTTTTACTGGATTTCTATTATTGACGTATTGAAAGAATCGCTTGGGGTTTTCTTTACCGTCACGAGCTATGGAGATTTCAAATTCACGCTTGGACTTTTTTATTACACTTTTCGCTTCACGCCTTAGAGATATGTAGTTGTTTCGGAACCACAAATTGTCTTTATCGCACTTATGTAGCCTATAAGCCCTATCTCTACTCTTTATAATGTCTCCTACTCTAGAAGTAAACTACAAGGGCTTGTTGTTTACTTTCGCACGCTTAATTTTGTACGGTACACATTCCTCATTTATGGTCCTAAATACTGTTTCGAACGATTCCCACATTAGTTTTGCGTTGGAGTTCCCCATCACGTTTTCCCAATTGACGTGTGACAATTTATTTCGAAATTTACTAAAGTCTGCGTGCTGGAAGTTAGGAATTTTAGTCGAGTTAGCTGGTTTCGAGTGACTTACTGAGAGGACAAACTCTACCATATTGTGATCGCTATTGCCCAACGGTTCTATTATTTGAAGATCAGTAATTAGCCTATCATCCGTAGTTATTACTAAATCTAAAATACTGTCCAACCTCGTAGGTTCCCCAACCTTTTGAATAAGAAAGCTATCCTCGGGAAAATTAACTAAACGATTACCTTCCGCGTCTCCCTGCATTGTATCGTAATTTACGTTAGCGCAATTAAAGTCACCCATAACTAAAGCCTGCTCACTACCGATTATTCGCTTTAGTTCACGATATAACGCTTCGTCCGTATCAGCTGTTTGATTAGGGGGCCTATATATAACCGCAACAACAAGTTTGAAATCGTTCAATTTAAGTTCTGCTATAGTCGAATCTATCGGTTCTGGAATTGTGTGCTTTACTTCTATAACGTTCGCGATATTATCTTTGATATACAATATAACACCGCCACCTCGCCTACCTATTCTGTTTTTAACAAAAAGTCTATAACCTTTAATTTGATACTCCCGTACAAAGTCACGAGTTTTAGTGCTAAGCCACGATTCATTTATCGCAATTAAATCATAGTCTTTACAAGCAATTAAAGAAAAAAATTCGTTTATTTTATTTCGTAGGCTACGAGCATTTAAGGATAGAACCTTCAAATTGTTTGTAATTGCGACACCTTCGCGAGCGCAGTGGAAATTTATGGAATTTACGCTGGGACCGTTCGAGTTACGGCAGCCTGAAAAGAAGAGACAGTATTATGAAATAGTCTTCCTAAACGCGCAGCTCCTACGTCATTAAGATGAAGTCCATCTCCGAGGAACAAGTCCCTCCTGCCGCAGAAACTGTTCCAAAAATTCTCAAAATGCACTCCTTCCTTTTGGCAAAGAGACTTTAGGTTATTGTTAATATAGGTCGCCTTGCTGTAGAAATCGTTACGATGGATAATTCGTGGAAGTATACCTGTTAAAACAATCTTATTAGTTTTTTCCTTTAATCGCTCTAGTAAGTCCCTGTACCTAGCCAGCAGTTCTTCCGATCTAGAATTTAAAACGTTATTAGTACCGACATGAATAACATACGTTGTGTCCTCGGAGGCACCATATGTAAATTGGTCAACACTATTATTTATATCCTCCACCTTTGCACCAGGGTAGCAGTAACGGCGCCTACGACGAGGGTTTCTCCCACAGAATTCCTCGAGCTGTCCTCGAACAATGGAATCGCCAACAAGTCGTATTTCCGGTTCATCATCATCTTCAAAACCTAAAACAGAAAACTTATTGTTTGTTATTACTGGTAGACATGTCTTAGGTTTTCTCAATGGGGCTCCATTCCGCACTCGAACGAAGGGTTGGGAACTAGGAGAAGAGAGAGGGCTATTAATACTATTTATAATTTTAATTGAAACTGAGGCAGGAGTGGTCGTAACTGGAGTCTCAAGGGATTCTAATTTTGCCGTCAGGAGCATCACCCTTTCTTCAAGGCTTACTCTGGCCTCCTTCTCACGTTCTAACTCGTTCCTCAGCACTTTTAAGTTTGAGCATCACCTGCAAACTAACTGTTCATTATTATTAGCCATTGTAAACGCTTAAGCGGCAAATTTCCCTTCACAGCGACTGCAAGTACTTGACGGGGGTGCCATGCTTTTAATTAGTTAAACAACACAAAAAAAAAATAAAAATACGAGCGTTTGGAAATTAATAAATTACAATGTAGGTCTCCCGCGTTTTTGAAACGCAGAAACAGGTTCTTGTAACAAAAATTTATACTAAATGCATATAGAATTAAGCTACCGACTAAAGATTTGTAAAATAAGAGTATTTATAACACTTATCTCTCCGCGATTTGACCCGACTTTTTTCCCTTTTTTTCACACGGTGCGGGACAACACTCTACCTGACCTCTGGAAGGAAGGAAAAATGAACCTTATGTCAGCACGTTTTTTGATAGATTTGAAAAACAACACGGCAAGCCACGTTTGATCAAATAATATAGTATTGAATAACGACAATAAATGAAATATATTCGTTAATGAATGATTAGTAGCACGAAGTAATTTAGTTATGAATGCACCGAACACTATTTTTTTTTAAAACACTTCAACGAAAACTACTTATTCAATTGGTAACAGGACACTCGATAAAACACGTCTGTTCACAAGGAAAGACTGATCACATAATATATATATATAGATATATATATAGATATATATATATATATATATATAATTATATATATATATATATATATATATATATATATATATATATAGATATATATAGATATAGATATATATATATATTATATATATATATAATATATATATATATAGATATAGATATATATATCTATATATCTATATATATATATATATATATATATATGAAAAGAAGGATCAACACAACGGCAAACATTTTCATTTATTTGTACATCAGACGTTTCGACAAATCTTTTGTCATCATCAGTGAGTTAAGTCTTAAAACCTTAAAACAAAATTGAAAAGTGAAAGTTACATCAATACAATATTAAGACCATTAAAATTAAAACCTTAAAGCAAAATGAAAATTGCATCAATACAAAATTAAAAACATTTAAATTTCATCACTATAAAAACTAAAATTAAATTAAATTTCATCACTATAAAACTAAAATTAAATTACCTCAATAGGTAAATACACAATGTTTACATCCACCTCCATACTTGGCAAAGTCTAAGTGAACACTAGGTGGTCAGAGGATTAGGAAGGGTATATCTGTGAAACACGGTTGGTTGTCAAAAGAGTCGTAATTTGTAGGATGAGCTATTATTATTAAGGGAGGGTTTGTTTCTATAGATGTACAAAGATTCTAAAATTCGGAGTTCTGTAAGGTTATTGGATCTAGTTAAAATTTCAAACTGAGTTTTGTGAAGGGGATGGTCGTTTTCATCACTGTGGTTTCTAATTGCGGATTGTGGAGGGCTACTGAGGGACGGTTGGTACGGACTGACAAGCCCAAATGTTGAGAAAGGCGCACCTCCAGTTGGAGTTGAGTGCTGCCAATATACGCAGCCTTACAGCTGTCGCACGTGTATTTGTAAACAACATTGGGGCATACAGTTTTGGGGAATTCATCTTTGAACTTTAAAAAATTTGATAATTTAAGTGGGTTGACGAAGGCGAATCTAAAATTTATTTGGGGATAACTAGACTTGAGTAGTTTGGACAATTCACCTCGAATACGCAATGATAAATAACCATAAAAAGGTAATTTAATATATCTGGTTCTTTTTGTACTGTAGTTACGGGGAGTTTAGTATCAAAAGTGTTATTTAAAAATTTCTTTAATTGGTTATCGAATAGATGAGAAGGGTAGTAATTGTTAATAAAGTACTGTTTTAAAATTTAAATTCTTCGTTTAACGAAAGTAATCCGAACAAATACGGTAACTTCTTGTTAATAATGTTACTATAGCACTAATCTTATATTTATAAAACATACAACTTAAATAATTGGTTCCCAAGCCAGTAAAAGTTTGTTTCCGAAATAGTGAAGTATGGAACTATTATGGGCCCGTTTAACTAAAACATCCAGGAAAGGTAAACTATTATTTGTTTCGTTTTCACACGTGTACTTAATATTACTATGTTGTTTATTAAG